>SDVV010031060.1:0-11597 GCA_016164225.1 Gammarus roeselii
ACATATATATATATATATATATATATATGCCCCTTTTACTATTTGGCTGTAGAAGTCTGAACTTTTCACAATTCAATTTTCCACAATAAAACGCAATTATGCCCAAAAAAAAACTTCAGCCCCTCCCATATAAACAAGGTGGATTGGGCTTTTTTAATAAAACCTGGGTTTTCTCCTGCCCTGATTAGAAACCCTCTGCAAGGTATTGCTGGAGACTCCCCAAGGTCACAACAGCCGTTATAGTGAGGCAGGAGGCTCTGGCAGATTCAAATTGACCTGAAACATGTTGCTGTTGATCCTACTTTGACTCCCACAAAATCCAGACTTATCTAACATTGTCACCAGGATGGATGTCTTATGCCAGAGATATGCACTAACTCCATTATCTACGATGTATGATTAGTATTTGCAAACATGCCCCACCACACTAACAAGCTTTCAGAATTGTAACTATGTGCATGTTAACCCCTACCATTAGGGTGTTTATTGAAAGAAGCTGGTATACTTCCTGGCTCAAATACAGTCAAACTTAGGATTACTATATAGCTACCAATCTGTTTGTCTCAAAAGCTCTATTGGATAGTTTTGGCTTAAAGGGGTGGGTAGTGTAGTAGTATGAACCCTACTACTTTGTTTTTGCATTACTTATATTCAGCCAGCCTGTTTCAACAAATTTCATTTCATATCATTCCTTGGTTCAACCAAGTTGAAGCCATTCCTTATCCTGGACATACTCATCTAAACCTTTTCTATTAACAATCTTAATCATGTGATCCCACTTTTTATTTTAATCCTTGCATTTTCTGTCCCTTGGCTTGCTTAATGATGTAGTAGCTAATAATGTTTTGCTTTGCCATCCCTAATTCTTTTCTTCTGTTTCCCTCCTTACTTTGATATTTTTATTTAAATACAATTCATGCATGCTGGTTAGACAGGATTAAGAACATGCCTCCTCATCCATTCATTGTTGTTGTAAAGATTGGCCAACTGCCACTAAACCTTACCTGTCAGACGCTCGTGGATTGGTCATTAACTGCCCTTGCACTTGCAGTGTTTGATGAGGTACGCTCTGCGGTGGTGTAGGTGGGTAGCCTGCATACGTGTTGATCACCTCACTAGGATTGTTGGGCATTTTGGTGGTGTTTGAGCAAATACCTGATGTAACATCATGGGTGGGGGTTGAATCCATGCTTTTTTATTACCAAATTCTCAATATTAGGCTCCACTGACCTACCAGCTCCTCTCTCTGTGATGTCTGGTTTGGAAAACCAAACTGGTGATTTTCCATCCACAATGTTGGGACCATTGTCTTGCATGAGAGGGGTACCAGTAACCTTAAGCAAATTCAGTGATTTGCTTTAATTAGAGCCTCAATAATTATTGTTACTTATTAATAATGTTGCACTCAAGGTTTCATTAATTATAATTGTTCATTTCACTTATTTTTGCTGCTATTTATTAAATTATTCATTTATTTTATTTTCTTGATGGTAGGGGCATGGCCGGTTGGCAATATAGATATGCACTAGTAGGCAAACTGGCAGTTTATCTAGAGTTGTCACCAAAAGAGGTCAGCCCATGCCTCTGTCGGCTCCTTCCTTTGCTCCCTTATTTCTTTGTTGCTCCGTTGCTCTCCGTTTGCCATACTGCTCTCCTGATGTTATGATTCAGTACCGCTAGTGATTGAGTATTGTGTGCGTCACTAGCGCGGTGGACCATTTATTCAAAGTGTAACCTCGGAGTGCTTTTTTCTGAACTGTGATTTTATTGAATATAAAGTGGTGAAGATCAGACTGGTTTTTAACCTATTTAATTTGATCAAAACCTGGTGTGCGGCGTTTGGCAGTTCTTGTGTGGTCCTGTACCCGGGTAGACCCAACAAGCCTATACTGGCCTGGACGACCTGCCGCCTCTGTGACCATCCTGACTTCGAGCGGTAGTGGGGTCACTGGGTCAAGAAGAGCAGGCACCCACAATTGGCGTCAGAAGTCAACTTTTTACCTGAAGCTTTTTCAAGATGAAGCAAAACGCCGCAGACTACGCATGGTGGCAGAAGCGATTGCAGGTGCTCGCCAAGTAACAGTGTCACCACCACCAGTCTATGATAGGAGCGACGGGAGCTGCATGATTGAAGATTTTTTACTTTGTTTGAAACTTATGCAGCATCTCTCTATGGACCTAAGTTGAGGAGCTGGGTTCTAGTTCTTCAGAACTTTCTTGCTGGAGAGCCCAGCTAGGCTTTGAGCGCCCTTGGAGCAACGACTACCAACTATGATGGCGTCAAGAGATTAATCATGAGTTGCTGCAAGGCAAGCCAGGGCATCCCTCAGTCCCATCAGGAAAATTTTCTGCGGGCTTCAAAACAACCCAACGAGAGCCTCCAGGTGTTTGCGCTGAGGCTTGAGGCTCTAGCTACAGCCGCGTTCGGTATTGGCGAGGGTGTGAAGGCAGTAGTTAAGCCTAAGTTGATGCTGTCCCTCAATCCAGACGTCGCCGTGCTGTGGAGACTCATCTCCTGACAATGCCCAACCCTACCTTGGATGCTGCACTCCCGCTTGCAGTGGCTCTTTTGACAAGTCTAACAGACCATGGAAGCCATTTGGACACTGTTCGCACTATCGGAGTTTGTGCCCCACCCAACTCGACGCCAGCTTGAGCAGCAGAGGAGAGAGCATTATCATTCGGCCAACGTCAGCTGCATTGTTACTTACTCCTGTGGCAATCCGGGACATTTAGCTGCCCAGTGCCGTTCTACCGCACCCCTTCATGGATCGTGGCGCGGCCGTGGAGAATCAGCTAGCCGTGGACGTAGTGCGTATCATGGAAGAAGACGAGGCCGAGGAAACCATAATGACAACGTGTGCCTTTTGTGGCAGCTATGGCCACTTCATGAGGGACTGCCGTGAATTCCAGCGCACCATGGGAGGAGGACCATATCGACAGGAGTTGGGAAACTGACTTTCGGTGTCGTGCAGCAGGCGCAGGCAACGCAGACGGAGGAACCAGCCTGCCCAGATGTTGGAATCATCATGCGGATGAAGGAGGAGAGGAGCAGTGGCCGAGGACTTTGCATCAGAGTAATGATTGAAGGTACGCTGACTGACGCACTTATAGATAATGGCTCTTGTGTGTCTCTCTTAACCGATTCATTTGTAGCAACTAATCCAGCCCTGTCCAGAAACGCTCTCTCAATGCCTACTAGAACGTTGAAGGGATTCGGTGGTTTGATGAGACGGTATTCAAAGGAATCCTGCTCAACTTTGTTCTCCTAATTCTGTTCATATGTTTCAGATGAAGTTAAGTTATGTCTTGTTAAATGATATATTAAATCATTGAATTTTCATTCGAGACCATGAGAAAGGACTTTACTATGGTCAACGTGCTAGTCTGACACCCCAGGACTGGTTCCACACGTTTGGACCAAGCTGAACTTTGTATTAAAGGATTTGGCTTGCATTACCAACACAAGGTATGATGCAACTTGAACCAGATTTCCTAAAGAGAGTACTAAATAATTACAGAGAAGTCTGTGAATGGTGATTCAGTCAAGCAGCTTTGGATTTGTTCAAGCCCTATGCTTGTCTATCATAGTAGCTATAAGCTACTTGTATTCAAATTCATGTTTTAGATTAATTTGAATATATTATGAATAAAAGCTTTTGAACTTGACTATATGGATAGTAAATGAAGTGTTGAGAATTATTGTTCATGTTATGTGGGTAGTATGTTTGGAGGCTTATAAAGGTATGATCTTTTTCCCTCAGTCTGGCCTCCAATTTGATCCACCCTACTCTTTGTTCAACAATGCAAATGCTCAGATCAAGAGGATTTGCTAGATAAGCCAATGGCTATTCACCGATTGTCCTTGAGCCTGGAACCCATTCGACTCTTCTTTTGGAACTCTGGATTTTGTCTGGAGGAAGTCAGGTTGACCTGGGAGTTTGGTTGGTCTTGCATGCTGACGGATCTCCTTTGTGAAGAGTGGCATTGTTAGGTGGACTCCAGTCTGTCACTGACTGCCTTATTGCGCCAGGGCCAAGCCAAGATTTATGCATTGGTAAATAAATGTGAGATCATTTTTCCTCTGAAGCCTTTGAAATTCAACTTTCCAAGATTACCCCGGAGCTGCCCAGGAAGAGTTATCCTATTATTGTCCATGTTAAGATGATGGTGTAATTACTTGTTCAAGTAGTTTATGTAAATGACAGGCCATGTAAGTAAATGAATTATGAAAGGAAGAATAACCTTTATCTTTACTCATTGAACCAGTGATTTTGCTCATTGTTATTGTGATACCCCGATATTAAGAATAGCGAACGAGTGTTTGGCAGAACACTGATAGTTCCAATTTGGTTGGTTGACCTAAATCAATCAGTTAGCCCAGTCAATCTAGAGTGGTAGTTCCCTCATGTTTGACTGGCTATACATTGATGTCATTATTTGGGCTACCAAGCTCAGCAAAGGGAAGTATTTTGACCACCTAAATTATAAAAAAAAATCATCACTATTACTAGAATACTGTTCCACTGACCCATTACTGTGGTCTGGATAGTAGCTGCCTTTCATTCAACCAATAATTGAGGAACATCAGGCTGAGTTAAAAGTTGTATAACATTGCCAACCTAACTCAGACTGACCCACTCAATTCAGCTTATTTCAGAAGTTAAGATCATACAATTGAGTCTTACTCTATTACTCCTAAATCTAATTTGAGAATCATGATAACAAAAACTTGACCAAATTTTGAATTTGCTTTATTTAAATGTTATTGGACTTTAGTGGGAATTTGGAGGATTCAACTACTGAGACTTACTAATAGTGGTGAAAGGGAGCCCTCTAATCTAATCCAAAACCTTGGACAAGTTGACTTCACCATTGCA
The DNA here is from genome assembly GCA_016164225.1 of Gammarus roeselii. NCBI lineage: Eukaryota > Metazoa > Arthropoda > Malacostraca > Amphipoda > Gammaridae > Gammarus > Gammarus roeselii. The sequence goes on from SDVV010031060.1 coordinate 4,881, forward strand.
GATTGAACCTCACTGTGAACTATCATATGTGGTCAGCAGGCAATTCATTGTCTCCAGTAAGTGTGGCACTTCCCTAATGGGTTATAAATAAGTCCACCCAAAATTATTATTTACTATTAGATTAATTAGATATCATGTGGCCCTTTGCTAATGGGTTGTAAATAAGTCCACCTGAATTATTATTACAAGTAGATTAATTAGATATCATGTGGCCCTTCCCTAATGGGTTGTAAATAAGTCCACCAAAATTAGTATTTATAATTTGATTAATTAGTTATCATGTGGCCCGCCCCTAATGGATTGAAAATAAATCCACTTTTAATTTGATTAGAGTAGTTAGTTATAATAGTTAGAGGTGGCACTTCCTAAGGGATGTAAATAAGCCCACAATAAACCCAAGTTGATTACTGACAACCAAATTAGATGAATGTTGTGAGACTTCCTAGGAGTAGTCAAGTCCACTAAATTAATAGGGGCTCTGCTCAAAGGCATTAGTGGGACTATTGGTTAATTTAAAGAAGTGAGGTGGAAGGATATCTTGTTTGGATGATTATTCTGGAATGTTGAGTAGACAATTTATACATCGTATGGGATTATGAGCTGGGTATTTATTCTATTGATAATATCTAAATACATCGCAACTATTGACTCCCTTTAAAGGAATTCAAGGGGATATCTGTGGGGCCATACCTTTCATGGTGGCCAAATTTGGTGGTGATACTCGGAGTATGTTGTAGCTTGTTGCTATAGAAGGATTTTGTTAGGAAATATAAACTTTTGTAGATATATATGAATATAAAACTGCAAGCAATCACCCCAGGTGAAAAAATAATAGGGAGTGATTCACTGCACCTGTTTTCTTAATAAATATCTAGTTTTTTTTTAGCAATGATCAGTAATTATATAAATGCGATTCTTCACACATATAATGACATCTGGAATTAAATGACCCACAGTAATGAGACCACAGCTAATATCAAAATGCGCAATTAATTTTATAATGACTATGTTTATAACACATGGTGACAAGTCTAGGCCTATGTGTTAACCTATGTTTAACACCCAGGAACAATATTTAATGATCATATTTTACATCAATAGAATAATGCCTTACCTAGCATGACTTGTATTCATGTTAATGTAATTAGTTTGCAATAGAATTAAAGAAATATGTTGTTTACATGTTTTATTGTTATATCAAAATGATAGTTTTTTCATAAAATTTGCTCTTTTACTGATTTTTTAAGGTCATAATTAGTTCAGGATATGGAGAACTGACTTTCAGTAAAGTTAGTTTAGAATTATCATAAATAAACTTTGTTCCCGCAGTGAAATCAGGAAAAATAATTCCCTCGACAGTCAAGTATGATGGCAGCGAAAGACTTGCATAAAATAAACTAACATAATATTATACGTAAAATTTCATTTTAAGTAACTGATATAGCTATATACACTAATATAGACATGTTTTCTATTGGTTGGTACTTTCAAATTTTCAATTTGCATTTCAATTATTGATAGCTTCAAGAGGGGTATGGGGAATAGCTCCGTTTGGTGCGGGGGAAGGGCCGTAACTAACCCAGATTGCACAATTGGGCACAGGGTTGAGAACATTACGTGCGTTTTCATTGCCAAACATCAAGAACCGAACCAGCCGTGCGCCTCAGAAGCTGAGATCGGCATATCTAGACCTTTGCGTGCGCTCGCAGCAGTATGTTTGCCGAGTTACGTGCGCCACTGTCAGAGACACTGACAAATATATACAAAACAGAGAACTAGATCTGCGAGGCTACGAGCGCCGAGAAACAGACTGCAGAATTACATGTGTGTAGAACTTGACATGACCGCACATAGACGTAAGCGTCTTTCACCAACCAGGCGTCATACAAAACAGAATGTAACATTTAGATGATACTCTTCCTTATAGTAGTTATAAATCATAATGAACAATACCTGTCAGTTTTTGATAAGAATTGCCATTACTAACAATGCTTAATTTGCCCTTCCACTCCTCTGTCTCTCCCATGAATGTTGCAGCAAACTTGTTTACGTAACGTGTGTGACATCGGTGTTCGTTTTCATCTATTGTCAGATGGCAGTCTTGTTAAATTGTCGTTTGAACCATGCAGGGCGTAATTCAATATTACAGTTTAGCTATTGTTGCATTCATACCAAACGCTGATGCGCTTTGACTTGACTGATATTGCCCGTTGTATTGTGAATCTTCAATTTTTTATTCTCCCATCAAAAAAATGCGCTATTGGTTTTCGTTTGTTTTGCTCAGTAACCGATGACGATCCGTACTGTTTGGTCTCAGAGATTAGTAGTTCTTCAATGATGGTGATGCGCAGTGGTTTGGAATCTCGGTGTCAGCTTGAATTAATATGCTATGGAGGAAAATGCATGCATGAAATTTTAGCACAACAAATATTTTTGAAGAATTGTTTACATGCGATGTACTGTCTCCGCGTGCGATATTTTGAAAGGTGTCTTCACGTGCGCTTCATCAAGATTTCACGTGCGCATCACATATTTCTTATCAATGTTTGCGTGCGCTTCCTGCCAAATTGTGCAATCTGGTAACTAATTGCACGTTTTTTTGTAAACTTTTCTTTGGTTGAGGATAAAATGTTGGAACTTACGGTGTTTCATGGTCATAATAATAGCTATACACATATTGTAAATACAAAGTTTCTTGCCCATGTACTTTTTGAGTTATTTCAAAGTATGCGGGAAATGCGAGGAGTCACCCTGGTTGACCCTAATCAAAAAACTGCATAAATAAATATACTCAAGTATCATTAAATCTCACATTTGCAGCCCCCACAGCATTGCCAACAGAGCATGCAGGCATGGGAGGCAGTACACCTCAGCGCGCTAGCAATCAAAAAGAACAGCACGATACAAGCACTGCAACAGGACGCTGGTTGCAATGCGCTCAATAGGTCCAAAGAAAAACAAAACAATAAAGACAGTCAACAACTGCACACAACTGTCAGCAACACAAAGAAAGACACAATATCACATCAAGTTGAGTCTAGCAAAACTCATACAACACTGCCCCCAATTCCTTTGCCAGGACCCTCTTGAAGCCGCAAAGTGAATCACAGCAATGGAAAGTATGCAAAAAAATTCAAGTGAAGAAAATACTTTTGGCAAAATCTTCAAAATATTTTGATAAGCTGAAAAAGAATTGGCAAGATCAAAATAAAAAGGGTACTTAAACATAATTGAAGATCTTTAGCAATATTTCCCAACTCTGTTGTCTGGCAAAAAAAGTTCTTAGTATGACATTACCAATCAGTCTGGATAAGGTGACAAGATCTTCAACAATTATTCAAGCAATTAGCAAAGACCTACATGGCACCTTTTCTAGTCTCAAGCAAGGCTTCAATTCTTATTTCCAAGCTTTCTATTCCAGTGATTGGCATCAGCAGTTGCCTTTTCTACTTCAACATCTGGTGGGTATTGGGGGCTGCACGTGTCTTTACTTTGGCAACATTTTAGCTCCATGTAATCAATCTTTGCAGTGACTGCTTTTCCTGCTCAGTAAACAAATATGAACTTTTTTCTTAGGCCATTTCAACAGTTGAATACGAAATTGGTGAACATGGAAGCACAAAATACAAACGTGCATCAAACATTGATGAAATGAATTCGGGTTATGTAAGAAAAATATAAACAGAAAACTTACCATATCTTCTGAATCTGCCGCAGAACTAGTATCCCCGTTATGTCCAGTCATTATTAGAAAATTATTCACCTATAAAAATTGAAATGAATGAAAATGATGACGACGGGTGTCAATAGCCGCATCGTCTCCCAACAGCGTCAGCGCGCCGTAATGTTTATATTTTGGGTTGAGGATATCATACTGCGAACTTTCTCAAGATGAGTCAGCCAGTGCTTGGCTGAGAATTCATTTGAAGCGCCATCTACTGATATCAGTTCCAAGTCATAATTCCAGGTTCTCGTTTCCCGAGATGCATTAATAACAATTACCTCTTCAGGCTGAAAACGTCATTGACAGGAGTCAGGACATGAAAGTGACGCTTTGTCTTCATTGCTGAAGTAGTGACACACCGCGAAAGAGGGTTCATGGGGCTAGGCGTGAGTGGAAAGGAGTCCATTTTGTGTGGAGCACAATTTTCTGATGAATGACTTCCACAATTGGTTAAGTGACACCCCGTGAACATTATGTGGGTGACCTATTCGTGGGGAATCATGTAGAGGACGTATGTTCTGACTTCGTGAAATAACTTTTCTGTGACTTGGAATTTGATGTTTCCTGGCAGGTATCCCTAATTGCATATACACTTTCATCATTTCGTAAATGGACTATTTCGTGATTCAAAGCAGAGCAATATTATATTCATGAAGAAAATAGAGAAATTTTATCCATCGGTAGGCGTATTAATAACAAATTTCGATGTTACTAACTTCGCTGTTTAAATAAATACCTGTAACATGGGTTGCAACTTTGACGGATAGGGGACGATTAATGTGCGTTGATTATTTAAGAATCTTACGATACCTAACTAGTTGTGGATTGTATTTTTGGAGCGTAGAGTCAGTGCCGTGAGCCAGCATGTCTCTGCGGCCGTGGCAATTTTTCAAACCTTTTTATAAACCATCTACACCGTTGGCGCCGGTACTTGTACCGCACTTTCTTGCTGGGTCCGCACATTTGACTGTTGTTCGTCATCTGGTTTCTGACATGACGTGTACAAGCCAAAGTTACGAGGTTAGTTTTATCACTGAAGTATCCCAGTTTACTTTTTGCCTTAGTGCATTGACTAATATGATGGCTATTTCTTTTGTGTTACTCGGGTTGACTAACTATTGCGTTATCCAAGTAAGGTCCAGTTACCAAATTGCAGAGACGAGTTAACAAAATAAATAAGATAAATTGTCATGATTTATTGAATGATAAAGTTTTAGCTAACAGGTCTAGCCTAATCTGTTTCCGACTCCAACATGTATCACAATGACAGGGATATTGATAGCAAAGATCAAACCAAATTTCCAGAAGGATCTTATGATCCAACAGTCTTAATTCTGTGCACCAGGAGCCACCAAAATTAGAAATTTGGGAGATATGTGTTGTAAACAAGAAGGTTAAAAGGTTGCCACCTCTGAAGTCAGAAAATGTCTTTGAAAATTATGGTACAATTGTCAAGTGGGAGAGAAGTCTCTTTTTCCCTACAAAAATACTACTCACTTTGGTTCCCTTATCTTAGAGTTAACTTGCCAGACTAGAAGTAACCATAGTGGATCAGATTCAGAGACTCAGAGTTACTCCTAATAGTGATCCTTGCGGAGTTATGGAAAATTTATTGACCACAAAGTTTTATATACTTAACAGCTCATGCTGCGGAGGGCGGAGTTGTTTATGGAGGCAGTAACTGCGGAGGTGTTGAGGGGGGGGGAGAGGTTGGTATCTCACTTTTGCAGGCCCCCCACAGCACCAACAGCCCTGCAAACAGGACATGCAGGCATGGGATGCAGTACACCAAAGCTCACCAGCAATCAAAAAGAACAGCACAGCTCAAGCACTGTGCTTAATAGGTCAGAAGAAAATTAAACAATGAAGACAGTCAGCAGCACAAACAAAGCCACAAGATCACATTAAATTGGGTCTAGCAAAACTCATACCACATTGCCCCTAACTCCCAGCCAAGGCCTCTTGAAGCTATGAAGTGAATCACACTGCACCACATCAGTGGGCAGCCAGTTCCAAATCTGCACACAGCGAGAATAAAAAAAAAAACGTTTATAGTCCGCCTGACAGCTAGGAACCACCAGCTTTAAAGAATGTCCATGTGTGTCAATATCTGAAGCTCTCTTAAACAGACTTGCAAGGATCGGTTAAACAAGCTTGTTTGGAGCTAAAGTTCAGGATTGTGATCAAAGGAGGATGCTGCTAGGTGGTGTCAGGAATTTAAGATTTTTGGATAAGTTCAAGTCTGTTTTCATACAGAGGGACTTGACTTACAAACAGCAACAGGAGATTATTGCAAGAACGACTGATGTTGGCGATGGGGCGACGGCTGCAAACCATGGTGCAGCTGGGCTTGGTGGCAGTGGCGTTGCTGGTGGGTGTGCTGGGGGCCTTGGTGTTTGTGCTGATGACTGCAATAATGGTGCTGGTGGCTGCGAAGGCAGTTCTGGTGGCGGTTGTGGTGGCTCTGGTGGCCTCGGTGGTGGCAAATTTGAGGAGGCTGCTGTTTGCTGTGGCGATGCTGCTGGTAGTCACGGAGGTGGTGCTGCGGGTGTTGGGTCCATCAATTGTTGAGGGTCTCTGCAGTCGCCGGTCTCACAGTTTTCATTGCTGAAGATTGGCCAGGTAAATCTCTTACCTTTGATCTCTTACCTTTGCAGCCCCCTCCAGCAGGTCCACATCAAGTGGGGAGCAGCAGAGCCGGGGGAGGCCAGCACAGCCATGCGCGCCAGTATGCTGCTGAGAACAGCAATGTCAACACAGGTATAGGAACTGGAATTAGTGCGCACTATTGGCTATCACATGAACCATCCGCATGCATGACATAAAAAAAAAAAAAAATAATAATGATAATAATTAAACAAATTCCAGAACAGCACACTGTACAACAAAGAAGCAACACATCAGGACAGGCACAAACACACACCCACACACAAACACGCACCACAACCCACCACTCCAGCGCCACAGCAAAAAGCAGACAAATCCAAAGCCAG
>SDVV010031061.1:0-11597 GCA_016164225.1 Gammarus roeselii
GATGCAGGACTGAAGTAGAGCTTGAAGCCCACAGTTGCTTGATGCTGGACTGAAGTAGAGCTTGAAGCCCACAGTTGCTTGATGCTGGACTGAAGTAGCGCATGAAGCCCACAGTTGCTTGATGCTGGACTGAAGTAGAGCTTGAAGCCCACAGTTGCATGATGCAGGACTGAAGTAGAGCTTGAAGCCCACAGTTGCTTGATGCTGGACTGAAGTAGAGCTTGAAGCCCACAGTTGCTTGATGCTGGACTGAAGTAGCGCATGAAGCCCACAGTTGCTTGATGCTGGACTGAAGTAGAGCTTGAAGCGTACTGCGAGTGCGGCAGCAAGATCAATTCAGTTGATGGCAAAGAAAAACCGCCCATCAATCGAGTACAAAAAAAAAATTCTCGATCCCAGTGACTATTTGTAATTCTCATTTATTTTGTTATCGTTTTATGCCAAAAAAACACTTCACCTGTGTACATCAACGAATGCTCTGAGCAGTCCGTGCAGGGCACTACAGTCGTGTAAAATGAGTAATAGAGCACACACTCGCAACTGTAAACACCGAGGTCAGAACCAGCGATCATAAGACATGTATGTATATTGCTTAGCATGCATTTCTGTCTCCAGGTAAAAATAACGAGTGACCGACTGCTGTGCTCTTTTGAACTGCAGTCACGGGATCTTGATAAGGGCAACGTGCAGCAGGTTTATTCGTATAACATTTGTTGCTTGCATGTTCAATTTAAAGGTTACGGCGTTTGATTATTAGATACGTGTCATATAAGTGTGATTGAATAATGTTTAACTTTTTTTCTGATTTTCTAACTTTTGTTCTGCCTACTCTATAATTTTTTGCTAATATCAAAAAGGCCAGCACGATCTATGACGTCAGAAAAGGAAAGTTATCAGCAAGAATGGTTTTTGAAACTGCGCAAATTCATCGGATGATAATTGTCGAATTCTGGCATCAAAAAATTTCCTGACCAATTTTCATCGACGATTTATCGTGCATATTGTGAGCATGAAAGCTACGTTGTGAGCATGAAAGCTCCGACATCCCGTTGATTATAAATCCATCTGAGCGATATAGTACAGTCTACATCACTCAGTATCTCATATAATCACTGACAGCGCACTCGCGAAACACTAAATCGTTGCATCAAGGTATAGTGGCATGCATTAGCAAAGGTATCCTCATAATGTTTGTGGACCTAGACGCGTATTCCTGCTTCATTCAAACTCGTGGACAAATGGTCCTCGAGAATAGACGTGGGATTCGCTTCCATGCATGAATTAAGATATTTAATTGTTTTATATGTTGTAATTTTTATATCAATGCTCTTTGTTTGTTTTGTCGAAATCATCTCTCGTTCAGTTTTAATGTAGATTGCTTTACCTTGAAGAAAGTTAATGATATCATCTGATTTGAAACTCTTCAAACAGCCTTTAAGGAAAAAAACAAGCTATATATAACATTTACAGTTATTTGACCGCCAACCACGCGTGTTGGAGGAACATGAACCTTTTCTTTACAAATTTTCATCGTATCCTTTTCTTGAACGCCACATGTTTTCCTTAGCAATGATCTCATCAATCATCTGGTAGGCCGCATTCAGTTCCTCATTTCATGATTTCTCTCTACTGGCTTTGAAAATATTTGCTCTGATGTCTCGGCGCAGCGAATACAACATATGTTGATAAAGAAGACGTGCATTTCAGAATGACCTTTCCAACTTGGAATTAACACTCACACGATCGAAATGGTAAATTACCAAGTCATAAATAAATAAGTTAGAAGGATATGTCTTGATAGATATTATTATTATTGTTTTAAAGCTGTTTCTCAGGAAAGCAATATGAAAGCAGATCGGAGTTCGTGAAGTTGGAATGCTTATAATTACTTTTAGTGCATAATCATTTAAGCATTTTTTATACATATATAAAAAATGATGTTAAACTTCCAGAGATATGCAGGCAATTGCTATAAAAGTACTAGAGGTACCGTTAGTGGTAGAAGCTGAAAAATTAATCGCCGCTAGCGGTAGCAGTACCACTTTAAAAAAATACCGCCTGTATCACTATTTTTTCAAAGTGTATAAATCAAGTTGAATTCCTACCGTAAGCTAGAATTGGCGAGTTCCTCATTCCTTGGCTGGATGGTCAACTTGTGCCTTTATTCCTACCGTAAGCTAGAATTGGCGAGTTCCTCATTCCTTGGCTGGATGGCCAACTTGTGCCTTTATTCCTACCGTAAGCTAGAATTGGCGAGTTCCTCATTCCTTGGCTGGATGGCCAACTTGTGCCTTTGCGGATTATACACACTTTTTATCAGCAAGTCAATGCTGCTTACAAAACAGGATCAGTATACTCATGACGGGTTGAATTATTCAAGTAATTAGATGAGAACGGAGGCAATCAAATGTACCAAGACTCTGCGGCTCTGTTACGACGAGCAACAACTTAGAGAACAGGCTGCTGTTAGGTTGAATACGATCAGATAACAACTTAGAGAACAGGTTGCTGTTAGGTTGGATACGATCAGATCAACACATTGAACCTTCACGGAACAACCAGATTGAGATTGCGCAGACCAGGTTAATGAACTGTGATTTAAGGAAATGCTTGAAATGATTTTCTGTACTCCAGAAGTGCCGCCTACCTCTATCGGTAAGATAAGCTCAAAATGTACTGGTGGGTCAAAAAGTACTGGCGGCTTGGAAAATTCCGGCGGGACCGCTTGGGGTACTGACCCAAAAAATTAATGATGGTATCGGTGCCGGTACTAAAACCTACAGCTGGCAGAACCACCGGAATCTGTGCCAGGGGCACTGCCCAGCCATAATAAATTCTGACATGAACTCGGAACGAATGAAATTTTGACAAAGCGGTTAGAAAAAAGTACCCACGAGAGCAGATCAAGAGGGAGTCAGGGGCTCTTTACCAGGACAATATTATAACTTTAGCTTTTAAACTCATGCTTCCAGGAATAAAGTTGTGCATTCTCCAGCATGACCAACCCATCTGTGGGAGCACTTGCATGAGTACGGCATACAACAAATCTTAGTTCACCTTCCACATTATTCTGGTGGGGAATCCAACTCGACTTCTACCGTCCCGTCCTCATCCACAGTGTCTCTCTGCAGAGCATCAGCTCCCTTGGGAACGGTTCGAGCAATAACAACAACAGCGCCTGCAACCCTTTTTGGGAATTGGAAATTGTTCGTAACCAAATTACGAGCGGAATTGTGCCGCAAGCAATTTATGGCGGCGGCCGTCAAATTAAAACGGGCGCGGGTGTCACAGTGCTGGCATCTCCCACCCCCCTCCCACCTTCTTTAGGGGAAAGCAGCAAGGGAGGGGTATGAAAGGGTCGATGACTAGAGGGTTGAGGTACTATATAGTAGGGGTTACGACTGCCATTGTACACCAGCAAGTGGGTTAATCAGCACTCCAATGAGTTAATAGGATATGAGCAGCTCCGCGATTAAAAATAACGCAACAACAAACAACTTTTCTCCCAGTCTCAAAGTACTGTGCTTCGTTTGCAAAAGTAACAATGAAGCCAAATCCTTTGGCCATTATTGCCAGCAGGACTTACTGAGAAGAGAGGATTGTTGTGTTTGGTGGTTCGAACCTCAGACTCAGATGCTGTAGCCTCACTTTGGCTAACATTCTTAACTAACTATGACAACTCTACGAATGTACGTAGATACTGTATCTAGGCACAGTATCCAGATACTGTATCTAGACAATATCCATATACTGTATCTAGACACAGGATCCAGATAGTGTATCAAGACTCAGTATCCAGATACTGTCTCTATACACAGTATCCAGACACAGTATCCAGATCCTACATCTAGACCCAGGAGCCAGATACTGTTTCTAGACGCAGGATTCAGATAACATATCTAAACACAGCATCCAGATACTGTATTTTTACACAGTATCCAGATACTGTATCTAGACACTGGAGCCAGATACTGTTTCTAGACAAAGATCCAGAAACTGTTTCTAGACGCAGTATCCAGATTCTGTACCTGGACACAGTATCCAGATACCCTATCTGGACACAGTATCTAGATACTATCCGGATTCTGTATTTAAACACTATATCTAGATGAAGTGTCGAGATGCTAATTGAAGAGACTATTAAAGTACTGTACCTGGACCAAGACTGGCTGTTGGTGTGAGCCGAGAGTCAGCTGACAACGGTAATGAAGGGGCCTCGCTGGCGCGGCAGAGGAGCCTTGCTGACCGCGGTAATGAAGGAGCCTCGCTGGTGCGGCAGAGGAGCCTCGCTGACCGCGGTAATGAAGGAGCCTCGCTGGTGCGGCAGAGGAGCCTCGCTGACCGCGGTAATGAAGGGGACTCGCTGGTGCGGCAGAGGAGCCTTGATGACCGCGATAATGAAGGAGCCTCGCTGGTGCGGCAGAGGAGCCTTGCTGATCGCGGTAATGAAGGAGCCTTGCTGGTGCGGCAGAGGAGCCTCGCTGACCGCGGTAATGAAGGAGCCTCGCTGGTGCGGCAGAGGAGCCTGCTGACCGCGGTAATGAAGGAGCCTCGCTTATGCGGCAGAGGAGCCTTGCTGACCGCGGTAATGAAGGAGCCTCGTTGGTGCGGCAGAGGAGCCTCGCTGACCGCGGTAATGAAGGAGCCTCGCTGGTGCGGCAGAGGAATCTCGCTGACCGCGGTAATGGAAGAACCTCGCTGGTGCGGCAGAGGAGCCTCGCTGACCGCGGTAATGAAGGATCCTTGCTGGTGTGGCAGAGGAGCCTCGCTGACCGCGGTAATGAATGATCCTTACTGGTTTGTTAGAGAAGCCTTGCCGACCGCGGTAATAAAGGATCCTTGCTGGTGTGGCAAAGGAGCCTCGCCGACCGCGGTAATGAAGGAGCCTCGCTGGTGCGGCAGAGGAGCCTCGCTGACCGCGGTAACGAAGGAGCCTTGCTGGTGTGGCAGAGGAGCCATGCCGACCGCGGTAATGAAGGATCCTTGCTGGTGTGGCAGAGGAGCCTCGCAGACCGCGGTAATGAAGGAGCCTCGCTGGTGTGGCAAAGGAGCCTCGCTGACTGCGGTAATGCAGGATCCTTGCTGGTGTGGCAGAGGAGCCTCGCTGACCGCGGTAATGAAGGATCCTTGCTGGTGTGGCAGAGGAGACTCGCAGACCGCGGTAATGAAGGAGCCTCGCTGGTGTGGCAAAGGAGCCTCGCTGACTGCGGTAATGAAGGATCCTTGCTGGTGTGGCAGAGGAGCCTCGCTGACCGCGGTAATGAATGATCCTTACTGGTTTGTTAGAGAAGCCTTGCCGACCGCGGTAATAAAGGATCCTTGCTGGTGTGGCAAAGGAGCCTCGCCGACCGCGGTAATGAAGGAGCCTCGCTGGTGTGGCAAAGGAGCCTCGCTGACTGCAGTAATGAAGGATCCTTGCTGGTGTGGCAGAGGAGCCTCGCTGACCGCGGTAATGAAGGATCCTTGCTGGTGTGGCAGAGGAGCCTCGCTCACCGCGGTAATGAAGGATCCTTGCTGGTGTGGCAGAGGAGCCTCGCTGACCACGGTAATGAAGGATCCTTGCTGGTGTGGCAGAGGAGCCTCGCTGACCACGGTAATGAAGGATCCTTGCTGGTGTGGCAAAGGAGCCTCGCTCACCGCGGTAATGAAGGATCCTTGCTGGTGTGGCAGAGGAGCTTCGCTGACCGCAGTAATGAAGGATCCTTGCTGGTGTGGCAGATCCCTGCTTTGCTGCACGTGCTCTCGTGAACCAGGGATCAAGAAGACGCAATGTCAATGCCGTTAAAATCAGCAAGCAATCCTACTCTGCTGGTTTGCCTCTTGTTCTGATATGCTGTAGCCTTGTTCTGAGCCTTGTTCTGCTATTCTTCATGCAAAATATTACACTATATATAAATTTATAAATTTGTTTTCTGGAATCTGTTACGTAAATATTTATGTACGTGCTTATTTGCTTCAGCTAATAAACGAACTAATTAAAGATGCCGTTTGGAGGATTTAGATACACTGAAAATGATTTTTTCTCATTGCTGTTCATGAGGTGAAGCCTTACATACGAAGGTGTTCAAGAATAGTCGCTCGACAACAAGCTCAAGTTTCTTGGTTTCTCGACAACAAGGAGACTGCAGTTATATAATGTATCTTATCTGAACAATATACCGTTCCAGTTGTCCCTATGAATTCGTTTGGCGACGTAGTGCAAAATTGACCAACACTACCAATCGACGATTTGCTCTTGGTCATTAGCACCAAGGAGGGGCAACGCTTGAGTTCTGCTCAGATTCTGGTTGTTAAAATTACGTGGTAGCAATCTTCTGACAATAGAACCCCTACAACTCCAATCGTGTTGAGTTCTGAGGTCCGATGCAGACCATGAAGAGATGGGCGTCGAAGCAGTGATACAGTTCTATGCGTGAGATGGGCGTCAAAGCAGTGATACAGTTCTATACGCGAGATGACCGTCGAAGCAGTGATACAGTTCTATGAGCGAGATGGGCGTCGAAGCAGTGATACAGTTCTATACGCGAGATGGGCGTCGAAGCAGTGATACAGTTATATACGTCAGATGGACGTCGAAGAAGTGATACAGTTCTGTACGCGAGATTGGCGTCGAAGCAGTGAAACAGTTCTATACGAGAGATGGGCGTCGAAGCAGTGATACAGTTCTTTGCGCGAGATGGGCGTCTAAGCAGTGATACAGTTCTATACGCGAGATGGGCGTCGAAGCAGTGATTCAGTTATATACGTCAGATGGACGTCGAAGAAGTGATACAGTTCTATACGCGAGATTGGCGTCGAAGCAGTGATACAGTTCTATACGAGAGATGGGCGTCGAAGCAATGATACAGTTCTGTGCGCGAGATGGGTGTTGAAGCAGTGATACACTTCTATGCGCGAGACGGGCGTCGAAGCAGTGATACAGTTCTATACGCCAGATCGGCGTCGAAGCATCGATACAGTTCAATACGTGGACACCGTGTTCCTGAGCATGGATTGAATAAATACTGGAACCTGTACAATATCTTGGTAAATTTAACTAATATTATAGGTTTAATTGTAATAGGAACTTATGGGTAAAATTACTGTAAGGTTTTGTTTATCAAATATTTTTTTCTGGCCGTTTCGTAGAATTGAAACTCAGGAGTTGCCAAGAGCAAATCTATTCTAAGGAGATGTTTTTCTGACGTCTCACTTTAAGCCTCAAAATGCTCTTTAAGGAACCACAAGGGAACTGGGCGGGGTGGCTCTTCATATTTTTGCGTATATTATACAAATCTCGCAACTCACATACTCATTTTGAATTAGACTCAATACCTAGTTTGGGGGCCTTATGACCCTCAAACTCTGGGGCGAATCAATATCCATGCCCTCGGGGGAGCGTATGAGTCCATTGAGAGTATGGGCGTGTCCGCCTTGGCTCTACAGCCTGAGATGCGACCGCCTGAAACCAAAATGCTTCTCTTCTCATCTCCACTCGCCCATATCCTATAATTGCCAAACTGACACTGGACCGCTTTTCTCCGCGGCCCAAATGCCGCTGGCAGTTGTAGGGTGTCAGCCAGTAAGGATTGGTCATGTTAGTTCTGGGTTTTCTCTCTTTTTATCATTAAAATCTTCCTTTTCCTCTATGCCTGCGTGAATTTCTCATGTTTAGTTAACCATCTCCTACTTTTCTTTCAAGGAAACATGTCAAAACTAGCTTTTGTGGTCTTTTTGTTTCTTTAATCTACTCATATCTAATAAATTAAATACTTCAAGTCACTGCTGGCAAGCCTGAACCTTTACCCTTGACATGCCTTACCCTCGTCCATGCTTATACCCTGTTGATTGGCGCGTAATCTCAATGTTTGCATGTTCATTCCTCCACTCTATCTCCTACCCTCAATGTTTATTTGCACGTACTCTCACTGTTAACATGTTCATACCCTAACTGTTGACATGTTCATACCCTCACTGTTGACATGTTGATACCCTCACTGTTGACATGTTGATGCCCTCATTGTTGACATGTTCATACCCTCACTGGTGACTTGTTGATACCCTCACTGTTGACATGTTCATACCCTCACTGTTGACATGTTCATACCCTCACTGTTGACATGTTGATACCATCACTGTTGACATGTTCATACCCTCACTGTTGACATGTTCATACCCTCACTGTTGACATGTTCAGACCCTCACCGTTGACATGTTGATACCCTCACTGCTGACATGTTCGTACCCTCACTGTTGACATGTTCATACCCTCACTGTTGACATGTTCATACCCTCACTGTTGACCTGTTCATACCCTCACTGTTACTCATACCCTCAATGCTGATAAGCGCATACCCTCACTGTTGACATGTTCATACCCTCACTGTTACTCATACCCTCAATGCTGATAAGCGCATGCCCTCACTGTTGGTATGCCCATATGCTCACTCTGTGATTCGAGCGTCTCCTCACTGTAAACCACCACGTACCCTCTCTCTTGCTTTTACCCTCACTGTTGATATTCGCGTACCCTCACTGTTAGCATGCCCGTTCACTCACTCTTCTTCATACCCTCACTGTTGACATTCCCGTACCTCCACTGTTTGATGCCCGTGGACCCAACTGTTTGTAGCGTCATTGCACAGCGCGAGGCCAAACATTGCGGTTCAGTTACTCAGTGCGGCGCCGCTAGAGGGTCTGCAGCCTCGCCCTGCTTATCGGCGACTCTGTTTACCCGGCGGATTTGCCTGCAATTTGTCTCGGGATTTGCTGGAGCGTAGGTTCAAACGGTACTCTTTCTTTGGCACGCCGGGAGATTCACTCTGAACTCTGTTAGATGTTTCATTGTTATTGGTTTGGCCACAAAAATTTACTGGGAATAAATGTTGTCGACGTGTAAATATTGGGTGCGATATTTTATGTTCTGTAAAATTATATGTTCAATTTCCTTTCCGCACGATAGATATTGATAGACATAATTTGACGAACACTCCATTGAATCGTGCAACATTATGCACCGAGTCTGGCTTCATCCAGGTACTTAATATTTATAATCGATTAGCAGAGTATTTATTCCCTGGGCTTCGCATACGTGTACTGTTGCTGGAGATAACATATTGTTGATGGGATTCATTTGGATTATTTTACATCAAGTTTCTGAAATTTTGCTCTTATTGACCGATTTGGTGCATCATATGAATTTTGTAGGAAATTTCTCTTGCTTCAGTGTTGAACAATATTTTGGGCTTTCATCATGCTTCTGTGGGCCTTCAGCTATCCCCACTTAATCCTCTCTTATATCCATTAGTTCATAAACCACTTGGGGTGGTATGTTTAAATAGAGTTCTGTTCATTCGTGTTTTCTCCCGTATTCCTCACAAAATTCAGGACACTGCCATTACAGATTCACCTTTCCGAAATCACGAAAAGTGGTAGCTTTGTTTCGCAACTCATTATTTTAATAATGCAAACACTCCAACTGAATTTAAACGAGGAAAACCGTGAAAGGAATTGACAGCAGCTTCGTTCGAACATTGAAAAAGAGAAAAAGTGTTGAACTTGAAAAAAATCTTGTTCGGCAATAGTCGTTGTAAATTGAACATCGGCGGACATAAAAGTGGTGACCTGAATTATTTAAGAGCGTCGAACTGGCGTGGGTAAAGGGAGAGCCTTTGAGTGGCGCGGCAGAGAAACCATGTCTGTGTTGTATGTACTCTTCAAGATACTTTGCGTGGATAAAGGGAGGGCCTTTGTGTGGAGCGCAGAAGAACGTGTCTGTGTTGTATGTACTCTTGAAGATACTTCGCATGGGTAAAGGGAGAGCCTTTGAGTGGAGCGGCAGAGGAACCATGTCTGTGTTGTATGTACTCTTCAAGATACTTTGCGTGGATAAAGGGAGGGCCTTTGTGTGGAGCGCAGAAGAACGTGTCTGTGTTGTATGTACTCTTGAAGATACTTCGCATGGGTAAAGGGAGAGCCTTTGAGTGGAGCGGCAGAGGAACCGTGTCTGTGTTGTATGTACTCTTAAAGGTTCTTCGCATGGGCAAAGGGTGGAGTGGCAGAGGAACCATGTCTGTGTTGTATGTACTCTTAAAGATACTTCGCATGGGTATAAGGAGAGCGTTTGTGTGGAGTGGCAGACGAACCATGTCTGTGCTGTGTGTACTTCTCAAGATTCTTCGTGTCTAAAAAAGCGTTTACATGGATAAAATCTCCACAAATGTATCTGCCTGATTTAAATTGTGTTTCTGGTCAGGTAGGAAAATGTAATTTTT
This sequence comes from Gammarus roeselii, assembly GCA_016164225.1. Taxonomy (NCBI): domain Eukaryota; kingdom Metazoa; phylum Arthropoda; class Malacostraca; order Amphipoda; family Gammaridae; genus Gammarus; species Gammarus roeselii. The sequence goes on from SDVV010031061.1 coordinate 10,254, forward strand.
GTAAGTCGTATGAATATAATTATATATCACTCAAAATGATGATTATAAAAAAGTAACAAAAAATGACCAAACGCTCAATATATCCCCCATTTGTTCATGATTTTCAAAACACCTTGCGTGGCTGAGGAACTTGGCAGCAGTGTTCCCCTATCGCTTCAAGGTGATGTGTTGGAATAATTTAAAACAACATGTATTAAAGCGCATTTCTTTTACCCATTATATACATAGATATTATTAGAAACATGACAAACAGACTAATAGGGATATAATCTTGAGGGAAACGTTAGCAGATGTCATGACGAAACCAAGAAATGTAGCTCTCGGTACTTCTCACGTACTACACATGTGAACATTAGACAATACCTAGGCGAGGTCACAATTTTTGCATGAATATATTTATAAAAAGGATAATTGCAATTCAATATTTTTGTGAATAATTTTTGCACCATTTTGGTCAAACAAATTTTGGTTGTATTAATTTGCATTCTCTTTAGGACTAGGGAACCTTACTTTTTGAAGTTTAATGCCTGGTATATGGAAAAATATTGCTGCGTATTTACATTTTAGTCATGCTAGAATTCAACTCATGTCATACCATTGATAACGGAGTGAAGAACCACGAATCTTGTGTCCCTTGATGTCTTTTAATGTAAGATTTCAAAAGTGACCAATATACATCAGAAAACATGTTACAATAAGTTAATCACGTCTGCAATTCACATGATTGATATAGAAGACAAAAATCCTCGAAGAATTATTTTAAGATAAAAAGTGTGACGGGGCGGCTAACATGCCAACAGTCTCGTCAGGCGTCCTAAGACACCTTCAGTGTTCTGTGAAATAAGTCACAGATGAGATCTCCTTTGGATACTCTTTTCAATGTAATAATTTCACCAATAAATGGATACGTTTTCAAACGACGGTTAAACTTTCTGTTTTCGATAAGAAGGGTAATCTATGTACTCTTCTATTAAAGTCTCTGTCTTCGATATGAACACTTCTATTTACCTTAAAAAAAGAACTTGGAGTGTCAACATCATTGTTTTCGCGAATTAATGCTATGATTTAAGTCATTACCACTAATTTGGTACAGCAGTTACAACTGCCATGTATCGACACTGATGCAAATTCAGTCTCATTTATGTTGGAGGTTTGATTGAATGATGCAAACGACATTTTGTCATGAACAACTATACACCCACCTCAGTCAACTATACACCCACCTCAGTCAACTATACACCCACCTCAGTCAACTATACACCCACCTCAGTCAACTATACACCCACCTCAGTCAACTATACACCCACCTCAGTCAACTATACACCCACCTCAGTCAACTATACA
>SDVV010031062.1:0-11597 GCA_016164225.1 Gammarus roeselii
AAAAAACTTCAATATTTACATTTGTGGCCGAAAAAAAGGATTGGACGTCAGAACGTGAGAAAACATTCGGCAATAATTAACTGTGTTGAAAAAAAAATATTTATCTCTGTTTCAATGTCGGATCGGTTGGCGCCGGCATTAAATTTGGATTTCATTGTCAGGTCGGTTAGCGCCGGTATCAGACCTGGCATTCAATGCATGGTCGGTTTGTACCGGCATTTAACCTGGCAATGATATAAAATCCCGCAGCTGAAATGCCGATGAAACGTAAACGGTAGTGAGCTAAATGCAGAGTGTGGGTATTTTGTCCAGAAACCATCACTAAAATCAGACATTAATAATGTATCTAGAGGCCGTATTGCCCATCAATGATTATGAGAATGTCTTAAAGAATTTAAATTTCCGTATTATATGAATAATGAAGGATTATTGCAGGACTTTGCATTAAATGTAGATCTCAATTAGACTGTTATATGCATGCAATAAAAACTTCATTTCTTATTCAATTAAACGACATGTGATAAATTTTTTTTTTTTTTTTTTAATGACGAAAAAAATGCATTCAGGACATTATTGAAATACCGTGAAAAAATTGACACTCAAAGTTAAAAATCTCAATTAAACGGATAAGTCATCAAAGGGATATATGCTCGTACATTGTTCTTTGAATTATGTGACTAGATCAGTCAACAAAAGTTATGTATTGAGATATGCGGCACAATTCATGAGGCAACATGCAGGTGTTCGATATTGGATGGCCCAAAAGTTTCCCTACTCCGATTCATTCGAATCCGTGCATTAAATGCACCGGAGTATTCAGATACTTATTATCTGAGCTGAATTTTTGTAAAATTGTTTTTGTTGCTAAACCACTGATGTGTTGTCTTATCGAGCGTTTTTACCTTCAAACACGTGTCGTGACTTTCAATTAAACGTCCTAGCCTCTAAACGAGCGTTTTAGCATTCTGGACAACATCCTAACCACCTATCAAACACTCAAACTTTCTATCTAAAGTTTTCACTTACGATCAAGATTCCTAACTTCTTTTCTACTGTCCTATCCTCCTACCAACATTCCTGGCCACCTACCCAATGTATTAACCACCTACTAGCTGTCCAGACCACCTACCAGCCAGCCTTACCTTATTCCAAGTCCAAATATCCTACAACCGTACCACCCCCATACCATCCGCCCTAACCTCCTCCAAGTGTCTTACCCACCTACCAGTTGTACGAACCACCAACCAACCATCCTAAACCTCTACGAACCATCCGTACTTTGTACCAAACTTCTTCAACCTCCTCCCAAGCGTCCTACCAATATAACAACCGTCCTAACAGCCGGCAGCCCACCGAAGCAGTGTACTCAAACCCGTGCGCATTGTTAAGTACCTTAACAGCGTTAGACATCAGGCTCGACCGGGCCATTAGGGGAGGCCCATAAATTGTTGCGGCCAGAGGGGATGACCTCTAGTCTGATGAGGAGGGGTGGTAATCGAGAGGTAATGCTTGCTAAACAATAATCCGCATGTTCCTGGAGGTTTTTGGTTACAATTTTTTCATTGACTGTGCTGACAGTGTAGCCGGGCTACTCAATTCGCGGGTCGGACAAACTCGTTGTCCTTGTGTCTCATAGGTTGTCTCGTATCAATGATGAACTTCGAAGGGAAATAAAAACAGAAAGTGATCCAAATAAGTGAACTTTGCAATGAAGGTGGGTGGTACAGTTGAGGGGTTGCAAACCAGTGTGTATTATTGTGAGTGGCTAGTTACAGGACGTAGGAGTAGGACTTAGGAGTAGGGCTTAGGAGTAGGACTTAGAAGTAGGACTTAGGAGTCGGACTTAAGAGTAGAAACATGAAATTAGGAGCATGGAATTAGGAGCATGAGCAGACGTAGCAGACTTCCGAAGAGAAGAAAGCATACTGCACGGTGAAAATATGAAATGTCAATAAATAATCTGACTACTTGAAGGATTCCTGAGGCCATAGAGAGGATACTGGGGTCGTAATTTAAAATTAAATGAATACCAAATCATGGAGAGAAACCAAGGAACACTTGAAGGCCAAATAAACCAAACTAAACTCCAAACATAAAGCGCAGGCATTATAACACAAGCAAAAATAAGGCTTTGACCACTAGGAGTCAAATCAAAATATAACAAGGCAATTATCTCACTCACTAGCAATTGAACTAAAAAAATGTTAAGTTCTCACACAGGAACATTGAGAAGAACAGGAAACTCTTTCATAGACAAATCATAGGCAATGTGGTTGAACAAACAATGCATAGCAGCTATAAACAAAGCATTAAAAAAATATTGAAAAAAAAAGAATAAAATATAAATAAATCATCATCAAAATCAAGGAAGCGCATCCAGCAGATCCACTGACTGAAAATTCTTTGCTTCAAACATTTTTTAATAAGGTTTTTACAAAAGCCAATCAAAGAATATCATAAAAAATAATTATTACTTCTATGACAATTTGAATAGATATTACATATCTTTTGAGTCACATTCATTTAGGTCCATACCGGTGATATTAATTACTTGCCTCCAATGGATCTGTGGTTACAAAAATATGAGGAATAATCACAAGCATAAAATAAATAATCAAATGAAAAAAAGTATGAAAATGTATGTTATATACTTACTATTGAAGGTTCCTATATGGGGAAAAATCATTGGCTAATATAACACAACAACTCACACAGGCAGCAGCTTCAATTAATCTGAGTTGAAAAGTTAATGATAGTAAGTGGGTTCTGCAACCAATCACTTTGTTAATACTGGCAAGCAATGATTAAATAATTCACTTCCTGTAACAAACAGAAAAACAAGTTAATTGAAGTGCATGATAAGCAAATCGAATGATGTATGAAACAATTGGAAAAGAAGGATTGTGCTGCAAAACAACAAACACTGCCCCGATAACATGCCCCCCACCAGCACAAGCCATCTCTTCAACAACAAAAAAATAAGCACTGCCCTGGTCAATCTGATTACTCATTAGTGTCAATTCTCAATTATTCTGAAACAGTTTCCTAGAAAAGGTACCAGTTATCCGTCATACAAGTGAGCAAAACCTATCAACATTTGTACAATTAGTAACCACAAAAGTCTCAAGTGAAGAGGTCTTTAGATGATACAGGCATGCGTACTAGCTCTCCCTCCCCCCCACCAGTTCTGCAGCCTCTCCAGATAACCAACACCATTCAATATATTTAACTATATACAAAACTCTGAAATAGCGCCAGCATCCTGGACATTATCACCAACGTAATGGTTGATATGAATACAAAAAGCATGAACTAAGTACTGAATCAAGCTAGAAATGTCCAGGTAGCTTTACAGAATAGCCAGTATCCCAAGGTGATTAATAAGGATGATCATACACGCAAGCTGGGCAACAGAAATATGTAACGTAACATCATCACACCAGAGCCAAACATAAAACAAAATTGAAAGTTAAGTATCAGTAACATATGCACCAACATCACCAGCATTCTGGTATATCACTTCTGCTCAGTGCTTTCCAACACGCTATCTCAGGACACGACCACTTGCCTAAATTACGATTTGAAATACACAACACCCATTGATTGATAAGTAAATTAATTTGTACAGAACCATCCCTCAGAAGTATCCCTGGAAAAAATGTAGTTAGATTCAAGTAAAACGAAAAGTTATTTATACCTGAAAAGTCTTTCAAGTATTTTTGGTTGTACATTTGGTAGGTTAGGTACCTGACCATGGGATGTAGTTTGAATAATCGTTCAGCATGATTCTGCTTCCAGGTTACTCTGAGAGTTGAACACATAACCCCCCGATGCTGCTGATACCCTTGGAAACCATTTCTTTCTGACTGCATTTAATTAAGAAACATTGTTAATTACCACTGAAGTCACAGCAAAACCTAGAAATTAATAGGCTGCATCAATAAAGTTTTCTAATTTTGACAGGGTTTGCTCAGAAGAATCGAGTGGCGGCTCAGCATGATAACTATCTTCCATTGTTGGCAATGCCACAACAGTTGAATTAACAGAATCTGCACCATCCAATCCCTCATACTCAACAGAAATTGCTGGAAAAGCTTGCTCCTCCAGAGCACTATTTACCACCAAATTAATCAGAGGAACATCTTCTATTGCAACATTTGACGCATTTGAGATGCTACCAAAAGAATTACACGCAAAACCATCAGGCTGAGAGGAAACTGAATGCACATCTATTGAAGACATCTCCCAGAAATCGGTTTACCAGTCTAGCAAAACATTAAGATAGGTAGAGAATGTTACCGATGGGTCATTATACAAGGGACTGCGATCATCAATGAAGGAAAATTGGGAGCTAAGGAACTTGAAAGGGCAATAGGCTTAGAAGGCATCAATTGATTGTTTGAAACAAGATCTTCAGTCTCGGGGAGAGAATTTTGTAATTTAGAAATCTCCTGTGAGGCAAGAGGGAATTCAACCACACTCAAGGGAGTTGCTGCAGACAAAAGTGGTACATCGATGGAGCTGCTACAACAGTAGATGGTATATGATGCACCACTGGATTAGGAGAACATTGATTGCGATTATGATTGCCACTTGGAATGTTTGGCTTTGGAAAACACAAGAGAGGAATATTGCAAATGCTCTGTGCTCCTTCACCATCAATGAACTTCCTCCTTGATTCAAACCTACACCCAGGACAACAGTCAAGTAATTGCAAAATTATTAGTAATATCATTGCTATTCACATTTTTACCACTGTTTGGAAATTTAAAACCCAGGAAAGATTCATCTGAATCACCACTATTTGAGAAAAGCATGAAGTCAGAAATGCCACCACTCCCAGCAACACCAGCATCACCCCCATCATCAGAAGGGGAATCATCTATGACTGAAGAAAATTAAAATTTCTGAGCATAATAATGATCTGGCCCTATCAGACCATTAGTATTTTCAGCAAATATAAATACACAACCTATGGAATTGGTGGATCGGAAGTAAGGGTGTTGGGTGATGTAGCTGGGTGGTACTTTATAAATGTGCAAATCAGTATGGTGAGCTCTGATACCAGAATTGGAGGTTGTATCAGCAAGTTCGTAGGTGACACCATTATTGTTTACTTTAGAGACTATGAAAGGACCTTTATAGTTAGGAGTAAATTTGTGTACATTTAAATGTCCTGGTTTCTGAATTTTCATCAAAACTGACTGGCCAACAGTAGAGGAAGAAACTTATGGTGACCTTGTTTCCACCTGGCCTCCAATTCTGTTTTGACAAATGGAAGACTGTTGGTACATTGATGAGATTCAATCAAAATGAAATGGGAAGGTGACATGGCTTATTCTGAATTAATGGTATTGTTGTAGCATATCACTGCACGAGGTAAATGGGACTGCCAATCATTACCCTCTTGGCCCAAACTTCTGAGGAATCCTTTAATGGTTCTAGTAACTCGTTCACAAGGACCATTACTGGAGGGATGATAAGGAGTTGTCTACTGATGAGTAACACCAATACTACCGAGAAACTCAGCAAAATCATCAGAAACAAACTCAGGACCATTATCCGTTAATAATTTTGAAGGAAATTTAGGCAAAATGGGAATAACCTGGAACTTGAGAGCATCAATGATGGTGGCACTCAATGATGGTGGTAGGAACCGATTTTAATACAAGGTTCCTAACCAATTTCAACTTGGTACATTTTAACTGAAGAATTTTGATGATGTCATTATTCAAAGGTAATGAAAGAATTGTAACCGTATTTGAATTGCCTTCTCTTTCAAAACGGATGTCATCATTGAATATGTCTGCTTTCAGAAGTTGAGATTTTAAATTTTGATCAGATGATAGCAGAGATATGGTTTCTCGAAACTCATCTAAAATGTTTCTAGAAGAACGGTCGGCAATAACAGAAGTATTTTGTTTACAAACTTTCTGATGGAAATCGACTGCAAGGTCATTCCCCGCCAAACAGTCTATTCCGAGAAGAAAACAATGTGGCATTACGGTGGTAGGCAGAATGGCAAACTTGTGGGGTGTGGTCATCTGAAAAGTACCAATGGGGAAAGATAGCAACACAGTTTGAGTAATGGGACACCTAAACTGATGATATTATAGATATTTTCACTCTCAATATTAAAGGTGGAACCAAACTTTTTAATTCCGATTTGAACTGTGACTTGAGGCTGAGGACCAGACTGGTAAGTACAGTAGTCAAAGGAATCAACAAGATCAATGTGACATAAATCTTCATCTATGTACCTGGCTTTATGGGTCTCGAAACTCTGGTCTGCATGAGCAGGCTTACGTACACAGCTACTCAAGTTAACAATATTGCACATGTTTACTTGAATTGGGGTATAGTTTCTAACTTCAATCAAGGGGTTAAAATGGACACCACCTAGACACTGCAAATGTATTACTTCATCATACTGGTCAAATTGGTAAACAACCGGTTGGGTGGTCCAAAAATACATGAAAATACGCATTTTGTACATATTACTGGTTGCCAAAAGAATGTCTAAACAAAGCTCCTGGCCTGGACAATGCACCAGTCTGAACTCCTTTCGAGCAGATCTATCAAGTTTCAATTTGCATTTCTCAGGATGGTTCAAAAGCTCATCAACAAGTTGGTGTCGCAAATGACCAGCACAAGTAGGAACCTCTTTCATAGTACACACCCTGGTCAATGTTTTTAAGAGACTAAGGAACAGTGAATCTCCTCCACCTAACACTGGAGGTCCATTTATCACTAAACCCTCAGGTAAACCAGAATCAGCCTCTCTACTGTAAGGCGGTACATCAGTTGCTAGGCGAGAAAGAGCATCGGCCGCACTATTAAGATGCCCAGAAGTATACCGGATTTCGAATGAAAAATCTGAAAGTTCCTCAACTGTACGTGCTAGCCGTGAGCGAACCAATCTCATGTTATGTAAATGAACTAGTGGTTGTTGGTCAGTATAGAGAACAAATTCTACTCCATACAGAAACGGACGGAACGTTTTTACACCCCAGCGTAAGGCAGTGAGCTCACGCTCTATGGTAGAATAGATTAATTGGGTATGGGTGAAGGTCATGGAAGCAAAGCCTATCACACGGTGACACTAACCCTGTTGTTGTGCTAAGTAAGCACCAGCCCAAGTAGCTGAAGCGTTAACCCACAATTCCAGCTTATGAGTCAGGATCAGGATCAGGATAGGCAAGTTCTAGGTATTTCATCATTTTTCGCTTGAATTCATCATATGCTTCAGTCATTTCAGGGGTCCAAGTTATCAATTTTGATCGGCGGCCAGAAGTAAGACAGGAGAGGGTTTTTTGAACTTCAAAGCACCGGGAAGGAATTTACGTTGGAAATTTATGTAACCTAAATATTCACGGAGTGCACCAATATTATTGGGTTTGGGGTACTGTTCAATCTTTTCAATATAATCATGGGTTTTCTTTATACCGGATTGACTTGGAAGGTGCCCAAAAAATTTAACTCATGGTTGGAACCATTCACATTTGGAGGGCTTGATTTTGATATTTTCGGGATGGAATGTCTACAGGATTTTACAAACAAGATTTAGATGATCTTGAAAATTGGTACCCTTGATCATAATATCATCAATGTAAACTATTACTTTGTTGGGGGAAAATGAAGAGAGAACACTGAATGTCACGTTGGAAAGCCGATGGTGCATTACGGAGTCCAAAACTAAGTCGTTTGAATTGCCAATTATTACGGGGAGTAAAAAATGCGGTGAATTGGCGACACTGCTCCTCAACAGGAATCTGAGAGTACCCAAGGACTAGATCAAGACAGGTGAAAAATTGGGTCACATGAAGGCCATGAATTTAGTCTGAATGTTTGGGCATAGGAAACTTGTCCGGAATGGTAACTTTGTTTAGTTGTATATAATCAATGCAAAGACGAACTGAGCCATCTTTCTTACGAACTTGGACCATGGGTGATGACCAGGGGGACTTGCTTGGCTCTATTATATCTAGTCAATTTAATTAATGACACTGCCGCTCAATTTCGTCAGTGACAGGAGCTGGGAACTGTCGCGGTCGTTGATAAATAGGGGTGTCATTGTAGAGTTTGATTTGGTGTTTGTGACACCAGTATTGCCAGTATCTAAATCCCCTGAACTAAGTACACCACGCACCTGCTTAAGCATAGTATAAACTTGTTCCTGTTGTTCACCAGTTAGATCTGCTAGCTTGATGGTCTCTATGATCTGCTCATCTGTAAGGGGCTCATGAGAGATGGTCTCTTCATCTGGCAGCTGAGCCATAGATGAAAGAGTGCCGAGGGCCGATCCTTTTTTAATTACAGTATCAGACTCGTGGGGAGTTACCAAGACATGTTTCTGTTCTGAGTCAGAGACACCAGCCATGCCTCTAAGTCTAGGATCCATAGAATCATCGCAAAAAAAAACATATTGCCAGGTAGAGTATGAGTGTCCGGATACTGCACAAGGACAGACTGAGTAATACCGGCAATAATCTTCATGTCTACGGCAGCACGGCATCCAATACTGGAAGCCATCCTGCACCTAGGGATGCCAGACTCTTCCAAATAAATCCCATCTGGTCACCATCTATTAAATGCTTTGTCACTCTCCTATCCCTAACACCAATTTCGAGATGGTTAGCCTGCATGAAGTCTACACCCAACACAATATTTACACTCTTCATCATCTCAGGAAGGACCAGAAACTCGGTCTCACCCACTTTAACCATGTCAATATTGACAGAACCTACACAAGATCCAATAGTATTAAACGCTTGTTGATTTATCACTTGGAGGCTGTTAGTTTTATTTTTGATTTCCAGTTTCAGTTCCTCAACTACACATTTTGCTATCAGTGAACGAGAAGCACCATTATCAATAATAGTTTTTATTCCAAAATCATTCAAAAATATTTTCGTCTTCATCAGTTGGATCTGTTCACTGACTAAATTAATCACTTTTCCTGGTAGAGGCTGATCAACCAAGGAAGCCAGTGAACAACCTACATGTGATCCTGACTGACCTAACATATCATTACATTCAAGATCAGCTGCAGGCTCCTCCTGAGGATCTGAATTATAATGCAAGAGGTATCCAGTGATAGAAGTTTTCGATTCTGAGGACTCAGACTTGGTGCTAATTGTCTCCAAAGGTGCCGTCTCTGAGAAGTCAGCAACGGTCTGCTCCTCAGGTAGCCACATCGAAGACTGCCGCTGTAGAAGACGCCACTGAGGTAGTTCCTGCCGTCGCTGTTGTAACCTCTGCAGATTACGGTAATATTCTTCTTTCTCCAACAACAACTGCTGATGCTGCTGAAGCTCTTGCTTCTAAAAATGCAAGCTATAATCAAGGGCAGCCTGCTTGATAGCCTTGCAATCTTTGAGCAGTTGCTGGCGTATCTTCTCTTGCTTCTCCTTGAATTGGTCATCAGAGAGCTCAAGCGGTTTTCTGAAACACTCATGAAAATACTTCACCTTTTTGCCTAAAGTGTCCCACGCTTCATCAGTTATGTCCAGTTGAGGTGTGTCACCAGCCTCAGAGCTAAAAGAGGAAGGGCTGGGTTGAACAACAGTGTCAGACAAATTTGACTGTTTATGGGGACTTTCCTCTTCTGTAGAAGTTAAGGAAACCAAAATTTGCTCTGGTGAGTCCCCACCATCATCAAGGCCAATCAGTTTAACGACGCAATTTTCTTCAAATTATAGTTGGGGTCATACAAGCTGCAGTCTTCCATGTGATGGTTTCTTCCGCAGATCAGACAGGATCCCCTTGCTCGCCAGCAGTCCTGAACCACGTGACTAGAACTCCTGCAGTGGGAACAAGTCATAGCAGCATGAAGTGCGCGAGTAGAGTTAAGTGACGTAGGTAGCTTGCCTGACAGCTGTGCAATTGGAGATGATGGTCTGGACGCTCCTTTTCCTGGACTGCGAGATGATAGTGGATTCAAAGAGGTCTGCTGTCTTGGTGACACAGCCAGACAATGTTGCTGGGCTTGAGGACTAGCATTGTGTGCCCACATGACAGCCCGTTTAGCCAATGAGCCTCTCTTCTGGAGATCTTGAGCAATTTCAAGAATCTTTGCATAAGGAAGATACATGCTACTGTGTCCCGCAGCCTGACGATGCACACGCTCTGCATCAAAGATCTTCTCAGCAAGTTCAGCTGGGATGGTATCCAGGAAGTGCTTCCTAAGTTTTGCGGCACACTCCTTCTTGTCCTTCGGATAAGCTCGACGGGCCAGTTCACCAAGCTTCATCCCATACATGTCCAGCGCTGTGTCAATTGACTGGGCTCTCTCTAGTTGGTCACGCCAGTAGGTCCTGCCACCAATCTTCTATTTCTTGTACCAGTCCATGAGCTTCTCTTATATTACCTCCCTTCACCTTGTAAACTTCCAGAATCTCACCGCTCAAAAACTCTAACTGCTTCTGGGTCATGTCATAAGTGGATTGATTGAATTTCTTTGAAAAATAGTCCTCAAAGGTTGACAAGAAGTCCTTCAAGGGGATTGTTCCGGTGGTCTCAAACGCAGGTGGTGTGACAGCATCACGCTGGTCACGACGCAGCTGGCTATGGTTGATACGCGGTAGAGGGCAGTCAAGCAAATTCACTTCTGAGTCGCTGTCAGAATCCTCAATTGATGAAATTTCAATTTCTTCAATCTTTGAATGTGCAGGTCTTTACCAATCTTGGCTTTAACGTCAAGGGAATTGGGATCTTCCTGGATAGAACTTATCATCTGAGGAACTCTACTCATCCCGACATGTTTCTTATCTTCCCCCTTATTAGAGGAAGAGGGCAATCCACCACTTCCTAGATGAAGGATTTGGATGCAACGCTGCTTAGGTGACTTGTTGGTCCAGTACGGGTCTGCAGCAATGGCGTCTATGGTATAGTATCATTCCTGGTAGGTGAGACTCGACTCCGGGGCATCATCATCGAGGACAAAAACAGATGAGACGCAGCCAAGGTTTGTCGTATGGTAGCCCGTGACATGGAACCTCCAGTCCACCACTGAAAGAGCGTCCATCGTAGCGCATCTATCTTTGTCATCAGGTCAGGGTTGATGTTGCATCTGAAGTGCCGACCAATGAAATCTGCTCTGACTTGGGGATGACTGAACTGCAGCAGCAATGACTGGGTGGAGATGGCTGATGACAGAAGCGATATACTTGTGACACCTTTTGTGCCACTCATCTTGCAGCCTGTCTGCGTACAGAAGTCATCGAGGGGCCTAGCAAACAGGCCAGCTGCCGCAGCTCCACCAAGCCCACACGCCTGCCCATGCTCCCCTAACTGTGCTGACTGATCGGAATTGGTAAGAGAGATGTTGAGTAAAGCCATTGTGTGGGGAAACTAGTCAGATCCCGCTGGAGATGCCAATGTAGCCGGGCTACTCAATTCGCGGGTCGGACAAACTCGTTGTCCTTGTGTCTCAGAGGATGTCTCTTATCAATGGTGGAAATTGAAGGGAAATAAAGACAGAAAGTGATCCAAAGAAGTGTACTCTGCAATGAAGGTGGGTGGTACAGTTGAGGGGTATTCACTACGGGGCAGGATGAAGGGGAGAGAAGGGAGGTTTGGCTCTTGAAATCGGATGA
>SDVV010031063.1:0-11597 GCA_016164225.1 Gammarus roeselii
GAATGTGATCACTAAAAATAGTTCGAATGTAATCACTAGAGATAGAGCGAATGTGATCACTAGAAATAGGGCGAATGTGATCACTAGAAATAGGGCGAATGTGATCACTAGAAATAGGGCGAATGTGATCACTTGAATGAGGTGAATGCGATCAGTCGACTAAGGTCGAATTAGCTACTAAGACACGGAACTCCCGTAGGATGACTGTTCATATTTGTTACGCCCTCTAGTGGTGGCTGATGATTATTAGCCTGAAAATCAATCCACTCCAGAAAATGTCAGACCAATGTAGGAGATGTACTGTGTCATCCACAACAGTGTTTCTATATCGAGAGAATAAACTGAGACGCGTCTAGTAACTGCGAAGTGCAGCTGGTGATGGGTTTAGGGTAGAGATCCGTGTCTAGGTTATATAAAATATAAGTTAGGTTGTAAGGTAGAGACCCGCGTATTGGTTATATAGGATATAAGTTAGGTTGTAAGGTAGAGACCCGTGCTTGGTTATCCGTGTGTTGGTTATATAGGATATAAGTTGGATTGAATCAGAACAAGGCGTAAGATACAACATAGTTTCGTATGCTGAAGGAAAAATAGTATAAGATATTATTGTTGATTCAATAAATGAGGCATTCGATTATTTTGATGGTGTTTTCTCGGCCCAGCGTCACGTTAGATGCGGCAGCGGAAGAAATCAAATAACCGTTCAAAGTCAAAGGGAGAATAAAAAAGTACAAATTTTAAGTTTCAATAAACTTACCAATGATTTGCGTCACAGAACGACATGTTACAAAAATTGTTGATGAATTATACATTATTTCAAATTCTTAATAATCTCTGAATCAATAGTAAAAAAGCTGTTATTTTTGCTGTGAATAGGTCAAACGCCAAGTAATTTTCTTTCGCTGCAGTAACCTGCCGTGTACACTCAAATGATTCGTAAAACCCCCGCAAAAATCGTCTTTCCTGGCTAACTCACAAACTTGGAATATCATAAACTCACTGAAATTCCTTACAATAATGATGCCTAGTCGTGAATATACCAATCCTAACCGGATGCTCCAATAGGCTCCGTTGTGGAACACATCATCAAACTGTGTCTGAAATAAATCTGGGGCTAACATGAAAATGCCGAGTTCTCGTGGATTTCAAACAACCCAAAATATCATGATGTTCCCTCTAACATTTTGAAACCAGTTGTAGTTGGTATGCAGACCAAATATTTCTATTGTTCAATCTCTAATGGCATCAGATAGGAAATCACGCAATGCTACGTTTATAGTGATTTCCACCATCGTCTCTGATGAATCCTCTTACCTCCATTCTCTGATGGCATCAGATAGGAAATCACGCAATGCTACGTTTATAGTGATTTCCACCATCGTCTCTGATGAATACTCTTACCTCCATTCTCTGATGGCATCAGATAGGAAATCACGCAATGCTACGTTTATTGCGATTTCCACCATCGTCTCTGATAAATCCTCTTACCTCTATTCTCTGATGGCATCAGATAGGAAATCACGCAATGCTACGTTTATTGTGATTTCCACCATCGTCTCTGATGAATCCTCTTACCTCCATTCTCTGATGGCATCAGATAGGAAATCACGCAATGCTACGTTTATTGTGATTTCCACCATCGTCTCTGATGAATCCTCTTACCTCCATTCTTGCAGCAATATCGAAAAATGGTCTTTTAGGGTCCCCCGGCAACAAAATTCGATTCTTGCCCATTTCGTCCCTTTTGCTGCCGTCGTAGGGGTTGGTCACATCGTTCAGGGGTACGATTTCAGTAGTGGGCAACAGCGGGCGTGGGTAGGCGTTCACACCGGTGTAAGGTCTAACCCCGGGAGACGTTTTGTTGAATGTGATAAGCTGAGGATTGAGCTGCTTGAAGGCAACAGTGATGTCATCCTCAATGTCAAGCCCAAGACCAGTTTTGTTATGGAATCTTCGGGGACTAACAGTCATAATTCCATTCTCAAGGTAAGAAGAATCTTCGGAGTGGATATCGTCGTTTTTATCGAGTCCAAGTAAATTCTTGGGGTGAATCTTTGGGTTCTTGCTTGAATGCCTTGCTCCGTGCATCTTTCGTCCTTTGTGACGTTTGGTAGCCACCAAGTCTTTACCTTCTGAAGTAGCGTTAGAAGATCCCGAAAGGAGAACACCCGAACTGGTGTAAATGCTATTGCTATCTTCGGATGAGACACTCCTGGTGCGTAAGGCACCCGAACTGGTGTAAATGCTATTGCTATCTTCGGATGAGACACTCCTGGTGCGTAAGGCACCCGAACTGGTGTAAATGCTATTGCTATCTTCGGATGAGACACTCCTGGTGCGTAAGGTTTTTCTACTTGAAGCGACACCAGAGCTCCATGTGGGAATTTGTGTAACTACGTCTGAAGTGAACAGCTCGATAAATTTTGGTCGTCGTCGAACCCTCGTCAGGACAGCCGACACTTCTCCAACAAGGCCAGATATTCCACTTATTTTGACATCAAAATAAAATTTCCCTTTTTTAAGTGGCACGGTATTGTTGTGATTATGCGTCGTCGGGTCTTTCACAGTTTCATCTGATGTAGGATTCGACGAGTTATCATCCTTATTAAAGCGTACAGTTACGTATTGGGTAACTGTCGTTGTCTCTTCTGCTTCCACACCTGGAAATTGATGGAAGGTGTGACCATAATTCATTTTATGTTGCATATATTTGAAAATGTTTCACTTCGATAGTTCACCAATGCCTATCCCGTTGCAAGTCTTCGTCTACAGGCTAAGACATGATCAGACCTGTACCACACGACTTAACAACGATCAAATGATATTTCATTATGTTCTAAGACGAAATCAAGGGAGATTGTATCCAAGTACCGATTGAAATGTATGATTGTTATGCAAGCATGAAGTCCCTAAATCGAAAAATATCATAAAAAATGACAACACGTCATTATCCTATGATGCTGATTATTAGAGACTATTTTTCTAAAAGACAAGATACACTTCCAAATACCGTTTCTAATTGAATGAGGTTAAACAATATATGGATTCCCGGCAATAATTCCGGGTTCTTAGATTAGGATTACCACAGGTACAGACACTAGGCCAAATCCCCCAGGAAAGGGGTGGCCGACAGCAAGGCGCACCTCACACTCCTCTCATACACTCACACTCACACAACTAAGCACTTTTTTGGGCCTCAATAAATGACCATTTACGTGACTTAGCCTGCGCCAGCTGCCCGTGGGGATGATGAAATTATATTGTGTTCGTGAGATAACAAATAACGTGGAACAGCGCGGAAACCAGCTACCCTTAAAGCAATTCATTCGTGTTCGTGATACCGATACAGACACTAGGCCGAATCCCCCAGAAAGGGGAGTGGCCGACAGCAAAGCCCAACTCACACGCTCACACTCAAACAACTTAGTCTTTTTGTGCTAAAGGGTCCGGCCGGAAGACCCCTCAACACACTCTGGGTCGTGAGTGCAGTCCGAGGTCAGTGTCAGTAGCAGGGCACGACAGTGATACTGGTTTACCTTTGCTGGGTCATAGAGACCGCCACCCTACACACGACCTACCCGTTTCGCAACGAGATGCCAAGAGCAAGAAAGGACATCAGGGCAGCGTCAAAAGTCATCCTTTCACAATCATTCTCCACTCACGCCTATCCATTGCACGCTCTCTCACTACTTACACATTCATGTCTCTTCTTCCTAACGCTTGCTTCACGCCATCCATCCACACAAACTTTGCTCTACCTCTAGGCTTATGTCCACACCTCCGCCTTCGTCGCATTTTTCATCGATCTCCAATCATCAAACCTCACCATGTGTCCAAACCATCTCAGGACACGCGAATCTACTCTGTCCTCTAACTTCTTTGCCATCCCCGTTCTAATTCGAACAACGTCATTATCCATCTTGTCTCTCAGCGTCACTCAAGCCATGCTCCTTAGATATTTAATCTCGAAAACATTCAATCTTCTTCTCTCTTCTGCTCTCATTTCCCAAGTTTCAGCTCCGTAGGGCACAGTCGGAATAGCTACCCCTCTCAGGCAGCCCTCTCATTGCTTCTATCCCCAACGTCCTACATCAATTGCACTCTTTAGTGAATCCAATACCTTACACCCTCCCTCAGTTTACACTAGTTCAGTCTTCTTCACATGGGAAAAGACGGAACAATGCAAGCACTGCGCCACTCAATCGGCACCACGCACGCCCGACACAAAACACATATTGAATAGCTATTCGACAATCGTTACTTCACTCCTTTTCAGGCACTCAGTCGCAACGCCGTCCGATCCAAGGGCTTTCTCCGCTTTAATCACCTCTACTGCCTCCCGTACCTCTGAGTTAGTACTGTCCGCAACAAGTCGCTCTCTCAAAACCGACATACCTGCACCACCACCCACAGCAACAATGTCAGCCTTCTAGCATTCAACAATTCATCAAAATATTCGCCCCACCTTTCCGTACATCACCGCTTCCCAACAACAACTGGCCGTTTACATCTTTTACCACCTCCTCGTTCCCGGTCTCTTCTTTTTCCATCCTCAACCTCTCCTTTCAGAACATCTTCTTATCGTCCTCAAAACTCTGGCACAACCATCTGCTCCACCTAGAATCAGCGCCTCTATTTGCTCTCCTCACCACCCGCATCACCTCTTTTCTCTTCTCTTTATAGTTGGGCATAAGCCACCGCCGACTTGCAACCACTCCTCAAAAGATTTCTGTTCTGCGCCACCGCCAGTTTGGCCTTTTTTCGTTCCACCACTCGAAGCCCTCCTTTCTGCACCCACCACACGGCCCACACCAAAAACATTTTTCGCACATCTCAACAACGAATTTCTGAACGTCTTCCATTCTAACTTAACATCTCTCAGGTCCTCCCCTCTCACGCTGTCATATTCCTCCCTCGCCGCCTGCTGGAACTCCTCAGCTCTGATTTCCACATTTAGTTCACTAGCATTTATTACCTCTCTTTCTCCCCTCAGTCTTTTATCCCACTTTCACCTGTGTTCCACTCCTAATCTTAATGATTTACTGACGTATACATAAGATTGACTAACAAACATCACCCGCTGGCCAAATAACAAGCAACGTTGCAGTAACAAGCAACGAAACAAGAACTGACGGTTTCGACTCAATATCGCAACATGAGATTCCGAAACTCGAGGTTCACGACCGCTTGACTTTCCCTTAATTATTCACTAACACCCTAAGATGAGCAGGTTATCTGTCTCTCTTCTCTCCCTTCTAACCCCATTTTGAGTACCCTGCCACGATTCCCCGTCTGTCCCTTCTAAACCCGCGGCTTCTGTCTTTTCTAAACCAATTTTGAGTACTCTGCCACGATTCAGTCTCATCTGGAATTCCCCATTTCTGTCAGACAGAAGTTGGCATACATTTTCCCGAATGGTGTTTGTCAGGGTTATTGGCTGATGTTTTTTTATTTTTCTCTTATTCTTGTGGACTCCTTTATGAAAAAGAAGTATCACCCTATTCCTGATCATAGTTTGAGAGTATATTTAGATGCATTCGAGCAGACGTCACTCAGACAGAGCCCCGTATTACGGATACGAACAAGAATAGTGTGAGTTTTGATGAATCAATAATTAACGCGGAACAAAGAGTTTACCACCCGCCCGTGAAGGCATTAAAGCCGCAGTCATATGAACAGAAGGGGCATCTCGAACGTTTACTAAACACTGTGATACCTGAAACTAAATATTGCCTCTTATTGAATCTACCATTGATGAAAAGATTGAATTACTTCATAAACAAAATATTTCAGCAAATCTATGGAAGCCAAATCACCGTTCCTGCTTACAATTTAAAAGATTATTCTTACCAAAGCAGCCGAGGGCGGCAACGAGCAGAAGCACTTCAGAACCGGACGGCTGCATCGGACCTGGTGATGGTGGCCCGGTGGGTCCCGCTTCGGTAAATAGTCTACTCCTTCAAGCTCTACACAAAAATACTTCCTGGAGCAGAAGCTTAAATTTGTTCTAGTTCAAGTTGTGATACTTGAGTCCTATTAAACTATTTATACACATTTCACTTCTGCCATTAGCCCGTTATAAATGGCACTAAGAACGGATGAACGTGTGATGTCTTATTATCATAGAATATTATACTTCTCATTGCGATTACACACAATCTAAGGAATAAAATACGAAACACATCGTAAAAAGATATGTCATCGCCCTGTCCGTGCTTTGTGATGCTGTACTTAATAGATACACATTTGTCGACTAATTTCCGTTTACGTAACGTAAGTCTAATAAATACATCAGCATTGTCAGCCGAATTTAACAAAGAAACTTAAAATCTGACTCGATTAAAAAAAATCGTAGTCACAGGCGATAAAATCACCAGCTGTATCGTGAATACAGCTCGATCATTCCGCCAGCTGCACCATGAATACAACTCGATCATTCCGCCAGCTGCACCATGAATACAGCTCGATCATTCCGCCAGCTGCACCATGAATACAGCTCGATCATTCCGCCAGCTGCATCATGAAAACAGCTCGATCATTCCACAGCTGCATCATGAATACAGCTCGATTACTCCACCAGCTGCATCATGAAAACAGCTCGATCACTCCGCCAGCTGCATCGTAAATACAGCTCGATCACTCCACCAGCTGCATCATGCATACAGCTCAATTACTCCACCAGCTGCATCATGAATACAGCTCGATCACTCCGCCAGCTGCATCTTGAAAATAGCTCGATCACTCCACAGCTGCATCATGAATACAGCTCGATCACTCCACCAGCTGCATCATGAATGCAGCTCGATCACTCCACCAGCTGCATTATGAATACAGCTCGATCACTCCACAGCTGCATCATGAATACAGCTCGATCACTCTGCTAGCTGCATCATGAATACAGCCTCATCATTCTGGCAATAACACATTCAAGTGATTAGTTCAAACATGCAGACAGTGCAGTAACTTTGCGTGTAGTGACGTCACTCGAGAACTTGGGTGGATGAAAACTCTAAAATTTGACAGACGGTCAGGAAAGAGTGAGAAATAAAAGGTCTCCAAAAATGTGTATAAGATACACCATCTTTTCAGACGGTCCGAGTTTAATTTTTTCCCTCGAGCAGCTGGTGCACGCTCTGTCACACGTTTTTTTGTAATTTCACAGACGAACCAATCGGACAGTTGGTGCATGATTAGTGAAGTCACCTATTGGCGACTAAACAAACTTGCCCTTTTCCCCCCTCCCCCCTGCCTGTGTCTGCTCTATGTTGGGCCCAATAAATGACCATTTACGTCACTCAGCCTATACCAGCTGCTCGTGGGGATGATGAAATGTGTTCGTGAGATAACAAATAACGTGGAACAGCGCGGAAACCAGCTGCCCGTAAAATAATTCATTCGTGTTCGTGATACCGATACAGACACAAGGCCGAATCCCCCAGAAAGGGGGGTGGCCGATGGCAAGGCCCATCTCACACCCTCATACGCTCACACTCACACAACTTAGCCTTTTTGTGCTAAAGAGTCCGGCCGGTAAGCCCGCAACACCCATTCTTGGTCCCGAGTGCGGTCCGAGGACCCGTTGTCAGCAGCAGGGCCCGACAGTTTTCACTGGTTTACTCCCTCCGCATCATGATGTCCGCCCCTCCCCCCCTACCCACGACCATCCCGACAACGTAATGCCAAGGGCGAGAAAGCACATTAGAGCAGCGTCAAAAAACAACCATTCACAGCTTTTCTCCACTCACGCCTGTTCATTGCACGCTCTCCCGCCACTTCCACATTCGAGTCTCTCCTTCCTAACGCTTGCTTCACACCATCCATCCACCCAAACTTCGGTCTACCTCTAGGTCTACGGCCAATCGCCTCCGCCTTCATAATTTTTTTTACCAATCTCCCTTCATCCATCCTCACCATGGGCCCGAACCATCTCAGAACACGCGAATCCACTCTTTTCTCCAACTTCTTCACCATCCCCGTTCTGATTCGAACCACGTCATTAGTGAACCTGTCTCTCAGCTACACTCCAGCCATGTTCTTCAAACATTTCATCTCGAAGACATTCAACCTTCTTTCCTCCTCTGCTCTCACCCACCAAGTCTCAGCACCGTACAGCACAGTTGGGACAACGACACCCTCATACAACCCTCTCTTTGCTTCCATCCCCAACGTCCTGCAGCTCATTACACTCTTCTGTGCACCCAGCACTTCACACCCCTCTTTCACCTCAGTTTCCACTAGTTCAATCTTCTCCCCATGGGAGCCCAAATACTTGGAACACTGAACTTCTTCCAACAACTCTCCATTTAGGAGAACACTAATTCTGCTCTCATCATCAGTCTTCGAGCATCTCATTACCTTACTTTTACCCACATTCACTCAAAGCTTCCCCCTCTAATACACTCTACCAAACTCAGACACTAGCCTACATAGCTTCTCCTCTGAATCCGCCACCAGCACCGTATCATCCGCAAATAGCAGCTGGCTCATCTGTCTACTCCGCTCATTCGCTTCCAACAGCTCCAAACCACGACCCAGCAAACTCGCGTTCACCTCTCTCACCACTCCATCCATATAGATATTGAACAGCCAGGGAGACATCACGCAGCCTTCTCTCAGACCCACTTGTACTGTGAACCAATCACTCACCTCGCTTCCCACTCTGACACATGTTCGGATGGCTACATAGAAACTCTGCACCGCTTTCAACAGATTTTCGCCCACTCCATCCAAATGCAACCCCCTTCCACAGCGCTTCCCTGTCAATCTTGTCGTAAGCATTTCTTAATCCACGATGGCCCAGAACATATCCTTTCTCTTTGCAAGGTTCGTTTGACAAACCTGTCTCACTGCAAAAATCTTATCGGTACACCCTCGACCACTCCTAAAGCCACAATGTTCCTCTCCAATTGTGCAATCCGTACATTCTTTAATCTTTTTGATCAGCACTCTCCCATACAACTTACCGACCACGCATAACAGACTGATACCTCTTAAATTGCAGAATTAATTTTCATCTCCTTTCCTCTTATATAGCGGGACAATGCAGGCACTGCGCCATCCAATCGGTACCACGCCCGTCATATAACAAATGTTTAGTAGCCTCAACAACCATTCGACAATCGTTATTCCACCCTTTTTTAGGCACTCAGTCGCAACGTCATCCAAACCAGGGGCTTTCCCTGCTTTTATCACCTCCACCGCTTACTGCACCTCTTTCCTAGTAATGTCCGCACCAAGCCTCTCTCCAAAAACCGTCAACCGCGCACCACCACCCACAGAAATAATGTTAGCCTGTATATCATCCTCGACATTCAACAATTCATCAAAATACTCGGCCCACCTTCTCCGTACACCACCACTTTCCATCAACAACTGACCGTTCTCATCTTTCACCGCCTTCTCCTTTTTAGTCGCTCCGTTTCTCACCCTCTTAACCTCTTTCCAGAACATCTTTTTGTTCTCAACGTTCTGGCACAGGCGTCTGTTTCACCGGGCATCAGCGTCCCTTTTGGCTCTCCTTACCACTCGCTTTACATCCTTCTTCATCTCCTTATAGTTGTCATAGGCCACCACCGACTTTACTTGCAACCACTCCTCAAATGCTCTTCTTTTCTACGCCACCGCCAGTTTGACCTCCTCGTTTCACCAGTCGCAGCCCTTCCGTCTGCATCTGCCCATCTGCCCACACACCACACACAGTTCTCTAACATCTCAACAAGGCATCTCTGAACGTCTCCCATTCTTCCTTCACATCTTGCAGGTCCTGCCCTCTCACGTTGTCAAATTCCTCCCTCAACGCCCGCTGCAACTCCTCACCTCTGCTTTTTCCATTTAGCTCACTCACTTCAACTACTTCTCTTTCTCCTCCCACTCTTTTGTTCCCCTTCCACCTATGCTCCACTCTTAATCTTCCTTCCACCAGCAGATGGTCAGACACTCCTCCACCCTCCCCTCTCAGCACCCGCACATCCAACAGCCTGCCCACCGCTCTCTTCGAAATCAGCACAATACCCATCAGCGCTCTCTCCACCACTGTACCATGGGCCATCCTTACCCGTGTGTACTCGTGGATAATTCGCTTCTTGAACAGGCTGCTTCCGACGACCAGCTCCTGCCACGTGCACGGACCTATAAGGTTTTCTCCACAGTCATTTCTACCAGGAAAGCCATACCTCCTTATCACATTATCCACTACTGCATCTCCAACTCTCGCATTAAGGTCACCCAGTACAACCACATTGAATTGACTTCCGAAACTCTCAATACACTTGCTCAGGTAAGTCGAAAATTGCTCCCTCTCCTCCTCACTCCTCTGGCTACCAGGTCCGTACGCACTCACAAATGCCAATTTTTCTACGCCTAACCTTACTTTAACCCACATCAGCCTTAAGGGCACCTATTTCCACTCAATAACGCTACCAGCCAGTCGATCGCTCAATAGCAACACCACACCTTCTCTTGCCTAACCTTCATCCACGCCTGACTTTCTTCCACTTACCACTCCAAACTCACAATCGCCTTTACCCTTCAACTTAGTCTCACTCAGCGCCTACACATCTAACTTCCTCCTCACTAACATCTCACCAATCTCTCGCCTCTTTGCTTCTTTCGTACTACAACCACGCGCATTCAACGACCCTAACCATAGGGTTCGGAGAGGCGTGAGCCTCTCCTCCCCCGCTCGTCTTGCCGTCTTTTATGGAGAATTTTTACAGTGGAGGGGTTTCCTATCTCTCTCGCCCCGCCTCCTATCAGTCGCCTCTTACAAAACGTAGGGGTTGCGGTAGCATGATGCTAAGCTCCGGCTACAGGGCTCCGACAACCAGACAGTGTTCGTGATAGAGCAAGTAATCTATTAACAGAGCGTGCACCAGCTGCCCATAAGTAAACGCTAGCACCATCTGAAAAGATGGTGCATCTTAACCACAATTACATTGGGCAGTTGATTTTTAAGAGCAGAGATATGTTTGTCGCACATTTTCAATTATATATTGTGTATAAAACACTATGAAAATGTTGGTGTTCAAATATGTCATAATTATACCCAGATTTCTTGAAATCGTTAATGTTCTGAAGTTTTCTTTTAATAATATTTTTATAGGGAACGTACTTTAGTCAGAGAGCTATCATCAAACAGCCAAAGAGTAGAAAAAGCTGGAAAAAGAGAGAAGATAATGATTCTGTCAAACTTACATAGTTAAGTGAAGTTAAGTGGATCATTCGATTCACTTAACTTTTCAATCCTCTGTTTTTTTTCTTAACTGAAAAAATATTTACAAGCAAAAAAAAGTGTGCTTGAAAAATATGCTGAGATTGTTCTGACTCGAGATATAAGAACTGAAAGTGTTCAGTGAGTGGGGCCTTCGCTGAAAGTGTTCAGTGAGTGGGGCCTCCGCTGAAAGTGTTCAGTGAGTGGAACCTTCGCTGAAAGTGTTCAGTGTGTGGGGCCTCCACTGAAAGTGTTCAGTGAGTGGGGCCTCCACTGAAAGTGTTCAGTGGGTGGGGCCTTCGCTGAAAGCGTTCAGTGAGTGGGGCCTCCGCTGAAAGTGTTCAGTGAGTGGGACCTTCGCTGAAAGTGTTCAGTGTGTGGGGCCTCC
>SDVV010031064.1:0-11596 GCA_016164225.1 Gammarus roeselii
GGCGGCCCGTCAGCAGACGACAGTTGGTGTCGCGTCGTGTGACGTGAACGGCGGCCCGTCAGCAGACGACAGTTGGTGTCGCGTCGTGTGACGTGAACAGCGGCCCGTCAGCAGACGACAGCTGGTGTCGCGTCGTGTGACGTGAACGGCGGCCCGACAGCAGACGACAGTTGGTGTCGCGTCATGTGACGTGAACGGCGGCCCGTCAGCAAACGACAGTTGGCGTCGCGTCTTGTGACTAGCAGGTGCAGTAATGCAGCCAGCAATAATGCAACCTGAAGGTGCAATAATGCAACCAGAAGGTGCAATAATGCAACCAGAAGGTGCAATAATGCAACCTAGAGGGGCAATAATGCAACCAGAAGATGCAATAATGCAACCAGAAGGTGCAATAATGCAACCAGAAGGGGCAATAATGCAACCAGAAGGGCAATAATGCAACCTGAAGGTGCAATAATGCAACCAGAAGGGGCAATAATGCAACCTGAAGGTGCAATAATGCAACCAGAAGGGGCAATAACGCAACCAGCACGTGTAGTAGTGCAGCCATGCGATGCAGTAATTCAGCCTGCTGCTGGCGCAATAATGCAGCCAGGAGCAGTAATGCAGCAGGAGCAGTAATGCAGCCAGCAGGCGCAGTAATGCAGCTAACGGGTACAGTAATGGTGCCAGAAGTGCAGTAATCCTGCTAACAGATGCAGTAGTGCAGCCGGTAGGTGCAGTAATGCAGCCATCAGATGCAGTGATACCACTTTCATGTAACTAAGAAGCATGCACACTAATGCAGCGTAAAGACTGCCGGGGACGGGCTGGGGTGTACATTGACTGCCGGGGACGGGCTGGGGTGTACAGCGACGACTGGTGACGGGCTGTGGCAGGAAAACTGCTGATAGGAACTATGTGCTTGTCAGCCAGTCAAAATATGGAAGACAAACTGCACTTATGTAACCGGCACCTACACGAACACTGTTAGTAAGGTGACCGCCTATAATGTTGCAATGTGGTATAACATGAAGAGCACGGGACCCTATAACGGGTTGGAGACGAACACACTCTCCTCTACAATGCCGACGCTCTGTTTACCTGTTGCCTTCAGCCACTTACACACTAGGTGCAGCTACGTTGCCGAGCCGCCCGCCCACCTACACACTGGGTGGTGCTACATTGAGTTGAATTAGTACTAGTTGCTTGGCAATGTTGTAGTCGCACTCAGTCATCTGGTTGTCATGGCAACCAACTCTCAGCTGTAAGGCAGCCTTATCGGACTACAGTGTATGTTGCAAAAAGCACATCCAGTCTTCTAGTTTAGACCACCAATTCAGTTTGCAGGCCAAATATTTTCAGCTGTTTTTTTGACGCTCACCAATGAATTTGACTGGAACAGCGAGAGCGAGTCCGACAGCTTCTCCCTCTCAGGTTAGCGCGGTCCAATCATGAAGACGGTGGCGTCATTGTGCTGTGATCAGGTCATGAGCAGATACAGAATATGTAACCTCTTATATGGTGAAAACATACCAGTTTCTTGAATTATGGAGAGAAAAATATTACATTGCTACGGTTCACGCCAAGCTACTAAACTACTTAGGAGAATTTTCAAAATGCATTTATTGCTGAAAAGGAAACACCAATTCTGTCTGTGAGGAGAATTATTGGGGCATTCATTTAGATATTTTGTAATGTATATTAAGTCTACTGAACACAATTTATTGTTTTCAGAAATAAAATTCATGAAGCATAGAATATATGTTCTCACTGTCAAGGCTGGATTTATTAAAGTATTTGAAGAATACTAGAAAAAATTCTTGACCTTCTGGTTGATGAACAGTATGGTAACTAATATTGTTAAACAGTGCCAGCCTTGCTATGCTCAGTATTGTTTACCATCAATCCTTGAGAGCAAAGTTTGGTATGATTTCCACTAATCTTTGAAGCAATTAACGGTCATGATCACCTTAAAGATAATCCTATTCTTCGTTGTTCCAACAGCATTATTGATCGCGATACTTCCTTCCTCTGAGGATCACCTCTTTGTTGAGTTAAGGACGCATTGCCTGAGGGGCCTCTTTTACCTCCTCCCCAGCAAAGGATGTTGTGTCACTCTCTCCCTCGCTTGGCCTCAATCACTGCCTATACAGTTTACAGTAAGATCGTAGACAAGGATGTTTAGTCGAATTATATCCTAATTTTTTATTAATAATGTTGAATTAATTTGTTTCGTTTGCGAGCGAAAATTTGATTGCAAATTGAATGTTGATGAAATTGAATCATTTTCCATTTTATTATTTTGGTCCGAAATAAAACTCAAAACAGCAAATGAACGCATGGCATTTGCGAATACATCATCTACTATTCAATTCAATTTATTGAAATTCATCTCAACCGACCCATGCTATTTCAGGAGCCGCGTTTAATAATAGTAGGAAAAGTCTCCTGCTCAGCAACTTATCGGCAGCCGGTAACACTAAGGTGTAAGTATGCAAAAGTTCCAATAGTTTTGGGGAAATAGTTATTAAATCCGATTATTAATCATTCATCTGTAAAGAATTTCAATGGCCTTTTAATTATTTCACTATCATTTCTATGACTCTCTTCATGACTGTCATGAACTTAAACATCGGTTGTTATGGGATTGCCCTCGCCTCTTGATTGTGGAAATCGGAAATCAACTTTATAATGGCGCTATTGCAATGAAACCGCACGGTTAAATTAAATGTGAACTCGACGGTCTGTCCATCACTGCGGCCGCTTCCTAGTGGACAGCGCCTGCCAAACAATTATTACGGCTGGATTATTGTCGGCCAGACTACGGGTGACGGTAGGGCCAACGATCCTCCTCCCTTAATTTGTGTATGTCCTGAAGTCTGCCGGAACGCACGGCGTGTCTCAGCAGCGCGTCACATCGCGGGTGCTGTCGAGAGGCGGTGGAGGGAGTGAAAGAGCGCTTGTGGTGGCGTACCCACCAACTATGACGGAGAACCGTTAGCAGGACTTCACGAGGAGCTCTGTATCGGCCCCTGTACCTGACCTAGTTAGTGACTAACAACCTCGTCTAGAATCCTTTAGGATACAAGATGCAGCAAGCTGGAAGGACAGAGGGATATTCAGAACGTGGGATTCCGTCGCATTGTTCGGATTGAAAGACCCGTGTTTGGGAGATGATTGACCAAGTGCAAGCAAGGTGGGGTTAGTTGAATTGAAGATGAAAAGTCCATACAGATCAGTTTGGTTTGTGCTCAGAGGATTTCTCAAATAAAAACCCATCGCCGATTTGCGAAACGGATACATTGTTTATACGCCACAAAAGAAGCAGAAACGTGACCGGTGAGATTTACAAGATAGGCAGATTTGCATTTAGTTACAACATTTCCTAGCTTGAGCTGGGGGTATAGTAGAATGAGAACTTTAGTCAGTCTCTGGAATCGGACGACAGATGAAGCTCTGCTGACCTAGCCTATTATGTTTACTCATCGCAGTGTTCAGCTCTTGCTCTCTCCACTGCCGAACCAGCAGCTGCTGCTTGACGGGAGGCTGCTGTTGCAAGTTGTTGTGTTTCGGTGAAAGAGGTTGGCAACGAAACAAGGACAAGATTAAAAATGACTATTGAAACAATTAATAAAGGCCCATTACAACGAAGCAATTTACCTCCGTTAATTCAAACCTTATACAAAATTTGGAGCTAAATTATTATCGTTTAGCTAATTCTTATTCTCTCGACTATGTGAGTGAAAAAAACGCGTAACATTAGTACAATGTTAAATGCAAGGCGCTGCCGCTATCTCTCTAAAGTGTTGGTTATGAACCTACAAGTCCTCCAACTTGTGCTAGTTAGTTCTTGAGAGTCCTCCACAATGACTGGTTTGTCGCTCACTAGCCTCAAACGTGCATACACAGCAATGAAAAGGCCAGCCGCAAAAAAAAAACTCTTCCCAGATTTCATCGCACCCCAAATAACAGCACTTGTGACTTGCAATTTGTTTGATGCCAGCAGTCGACGACTGTCTCAAGTGACGAGGAGAGAAGTCCACGACTCCTGCATGTTGGCCCTTCCCACCAGTTCTCCTCATTGTGAGCCTCTCATCTTCTGGCAAGGTCTGCTCACAAGGGACCACATCGTCTGTATTGCTTGAATGATTTATTTATTTAGGGTGATAAAATATCATCCCTGAATCATGTTACATCAACATAGAATAAACCTGGAATCGGTCAACCTAATCCAGCCATGCTTTGTGGTCTAGCTGCCTAGTTCCTAGTCCAGGGCAAGTTTGTGATTATGCCTTTGATGACACATTGTCAGTGAAATTAAACCAGCTCTTGAATGGAGATGGACGTTCAATCTCTCATTCCCTATCCAGCAAGTGAAACAAACATCGGCCCAAGATGAGGCTCCACTTGAGCGGGCCGGTATGAGCGGGTCGGTGTGATCCATCCAACGACCCGCTCCACTTGAGCGGGTCGGTGTGGTAAAGAGAAACCTGATACTCGTTAGATGGATACAATTTTACTGTGCATACGAAGATATGGCACCAATGAACTTCCACTGATTTGTTAATGCTACCACATATTGAACAAACTATGATTTAGCTTCCAGTTCAAATGTGCCTCTATGTTGAAAAGCACTTAAAAAACATTCAAAATCCAAACCAGAAAATAAATGATGTATTATTTCGCAGGCACAGAGGCGATCAACGTCTCCCATCATCAGTGCTGACACAGTAGCGATCAACGTATCTTTTCATCAGCACTGGCACAGTAGCGATCAACGTATTCTTTCATCAGCGCTGACGCAATAGCAAACAACGTCTCCCTTCATCAGCGCTGACACAGTAGTGATCAACGTATCTTTTCATCAGCACTGGCACAATAGCGATCAATGTACCCCTTCATCAGTGCTGACGCAATAGCGAACAACGTACCCCTTCATCAGTGCTGACACAGTAGCGATGAACGGATCCTTTCATCAGCACTGGCACAGTAGCGATCAACGTACCCCTTCATCAGCGCTGACGCAATAGCGAACAACGTCTCCCTTCATCAGCGCTGGCACAGTAGCGATCAACGGATCCTTTCATCAGCACTGGTACAGTAGCGATCAACGTACCCCTTCATCAGCGCTGACGCAATAGCGAACAACGTCTCCCTGCATAAACGCTGGCACAGTAGCGATCAACGGATCCTTTCATCAGCACTGGCACAGTAGAGAACAACGTCTCTCCTCCATCAAAGGCTGGCACAGTAGTGAACAACGTCTCCCCTTCATCAGCACTTGCACCGTAGCGAACAAAGTCTTTTCCTTCATCGACGCTGGCACAGTAGCGAACAACGTCTCCTCTTCATCAGCAATGGCACAGTAGCGAACAATGATTCCCCTTCATCAGCGCTGGCACAGTAGCGAACAACGTCTCCCCCTCATCAGCACTGGCATAGTAGCGAACAACGTCTCCCCCCCATCAGCACTGGCACAGTAGCGAACAACGTTTCCCCTCATCAGCACTGGCACAGTAGCGAACAACGACTCCCCTTCATCAGCACTGGCACAGTAGCGAACATGGTCTCCCCTCATCAGCACTGGCACAGTAGCGAGCAACGTCTCCCCTTCATCAGCACGGGCACAGTAGCGATCAACGTCTCCCCCTCATCAGCACTGGCACAGTATCGAACAACGACTCCCCTTCATCAGCACTGGCACAGTAGCGAACATGGTCTCCCCTCATCAGCACTGGCACAGTAGCGAGCAACGTCTCCCCCTTTCATCAGCACGGGCACAGTAGCGATCAACGTCTCCCCTTATCAGCACTGGTACAGTAGCGAACAACGACTCCCCTTCATCAGCACTGGCACAGTAGCGAACAACGACTCCCCTTCATCAGCACGGGCACAGTAGCGATCAACGTCTCTCCTTCATCGGCGAACTACTCAATTGTTGGTCGGTGGGGAGCAATTTCGTTCAACGGTCAACAAGTAGAACCCTCTGTATCTACCACCAATTCTCAAGTCAAAAAGATAAAAACCGCAAAATTGCAAGCAAATTGGAACTGTATTTTTTTTTGTAGGTACTCGATAAACATTCATCCATAGAATGAAGTGGCCTGCTCAAATACTTCAAACGTTATCTGAAATTTGACCATCGGTAAATTCTCCTGATTATCTTAGTTACGTGTCTTTTGACGTTCTTCTTTCACTGAAGGTGACTAATCTTATATTTATATCTAACGAACATAATCCGTTTTAGTGACCTCCATCCTGCAGTCGTGGTCTACAATTCGACATTCGCTCGTGGAGATTTCAACGAACCTTCGCTAGTGAGCTCTGAAACACGTCTTGTACAGGGCGGAGACAAGGCGTCGTCAAAATATATGGCGTCGGAAGTAAGACAGTTATACTTGGTTTAAACACATGATTCTTTCAATCTCAGAAAACTATTGCAGCCGTTTTGAGTAAACCATCGTATTTGACTTTCAATAAATATGAAACGGAGCCCTGCATGCAACCAGAAGGCACATGCATGCAGTCAATTTGAATGCAGTTAGACATTTTCTTTATTCATATTTCTGCCTTCTTCATATGAAACATCACGTATCGCATCAATCCAAATGGCCAAAATTTGGCACAAGCTAAGTTAAGGTAAAAAAATATTCTATGACAAAAATCATCCTATAATTAAGTCTTCTTAATCCAGTCGCACTATTTCAGAGTGTAGAGCGAAATGGCGTATACCAATATTTAATGGTAAGTCAGCTCCTGTCATGATGCAGAGATCACCTCGCAGTCACCTCTGAGGCTCTCACACCCAAGCCTTCATCATACCAGTCCACTCAGTCAAAGATGTTAAAGAAAATGAGGCCCCGTTCTCAAATGTAGTAAGGTGGAGGGAGCCAGACGGCGGGAAAGCAACTCACGTTGGGCAATCGCCTTACTGTAACCGAACCGACACGCAAACCCGATTTGAAGTAATGCTCGAATGAATGAACTCTGAGAATACAGAGGAAATTATTGTGATCGGCGAGTTCAATGTTACCTGTTTCAAATCATACCGGTGCAAAGAAAGACCTCGACTGGAAATACTCGATAGGCAGGACTTGAAAATAGACAAGCTTGAAGGCATAATCTAAATGGACACGATCCCTTATTCTCAACCAATTATAATTCAAGTCGCTGAAAAAACAGGGCAATGTCAAAAGAGACATGAAAAAGGTATAAGATCTTGGTAAATACATCAAACAAACACACGTGAATATCCATGTCACTAGCGTACTTCCCCATCCAAACCAAAGAAGATATAAGCTGAGTAAATTTCATTCTGAGATCACTGGGAAACGATGATCAAAAGTACTATGATTTTAATATAATCACCAACGAGGCACGCAAAGGCCCGTATGGACCCTCGGAAACATATTTCAGGACATCGGAGTTGGGTTCATTACCGTAAATTACCCAGCCTAAGTCACGTCCAACCGACACCAATACCAAGGGTTTTTCCAGAATAACCGGATCTGACGCCAGGAAGCCTCCACTTCTAAACAGCCACCGCCTCCACTGCTAGTAAATTCAGACGCAGATATGGTGCTGGAGCTGACGTCAACTGAAGACATGACTAGCGAGCATAGAAGTCATAATGTAGCCCTTGGCAGATCAAACGAAACTCGCAGACCCAGAACCGAACCATCGAAGGCGATAATCACATCCGAGATAGAGACACACTGTCCCACGAAAAGAATCCGTGTGAGAACAAATAAATGTGGAGGCAACAATGAAACGCCTCAAAATAGACTAAACGCATTTAAAGATATCAGACGTTGTCTAACTGCCGGCGCCATCAAATGTTAAAATGTGAACGCTAGAAGCTTCTGAGACAAAATCGATGAATTGAGGTGTCCATGCAATGTAGGTTACTCACTATTTTACAAAGATAGACAAAACCGAGAGGGTGGAAGAGTATGGTTGCTCACAAAAAAAACTTTTCAAATATTAGTAGCAGCAGACGCGTCATGGTATCGATGCAATTAGTCAGTAAACATATAAGATATGCAATCACCCTCGTTTATCGACCCCTTAAAGCATTGATGCAGATGATATCGATCCATACAACATTTTCATCGATGTAGTCACAACGCAGAACAATATGAAGCTTGGAGGCTGCAAAACTCCTATCATTGATTAATAAACAGGCGATTATCCTGCAACAGGTCTCCACTTGACTTTTGTTTCTGACTAAACCAGGAGCAGCAATGTCCTTTATCTCCAATTCTGTGCAAGTGACTCTAAAATCACGATCGTTGAAGTAGGCGAAAACCATATCTGCATCGTGTTTTCGATAGAGTTCTGGTTGAAAATGTCAATGAGCGACTCTACCAACCCTAACTTGAAAATAGCAAACTTCAACCGTTAAGAAGAGTCAATAGTGTCAGCAAATATAAAACCTCGGACGTGACATAAAATGATCGGTAAATTTTTGTTTAACTAGGCATAAAAGCATTGAACTTGATCATGTCCTGCGAAAAAAAAACGTCAATTAGCCCAAGTACTAAAATGAGAACAGCCGCATCTTAAGTCGCAAAAAAAAGCAAAGCACACGTCATATTAAAACACCCACATAGCGAAGCTGCAACTTGAAATCAGCAGAAGAGTTCTAAAGAAGGTCCTGAAACGTAAAGAAAAATCGTGAAAATTAATTTGCTGCGAATGCCAAAACTAGTCTAAGATCGGTAATAGGACCTTTCGAGAACTACTTGGTGAGCTGGAAACATTCGACGCTGGAATGAGTGTCCTACTAAATCAATATTTTTGTTATGTACTTACGATAGAGGATCCGGATATTTCCAATCCCGGGGATATCACAACGGAAAGGCGAATATGAGAACATTTTTCCCTCACAGAAGTAATTAAATTTAAATAAAAATTAAAGGTCTCAAATATCTAGGTCCTGACTAGTTCATCCCAGAATACTGAAGGAAACCATGATTGAAATCATCGACCCCTCGCAAAATATCACACCCAATCTCTCACAGATGGCACTTGCCCTCCGTACCTAACAGACTCTTCTCCTTGGGGAAGTGGCGGGCATAAAGAATCTTACTAAAGAATTGTCCTGTTATTTATATTCATAGGCGATCTCGATAAAAAATATCTTGCTAACATTAGCAAGTTTCCTGACGATACTCAGCTAGAAGGAAAGTGCAAACAGAACTCAAGTGTCAAAAGACCCAATAAAACTTGAACAAAATTGTTTATTTATCAGAAAGAGGGTAAATTGAATTTAATGTCGACTTATGTAAAGTTGTGTATATAAGTCATCGGAACACTTAGCACGAATATTCCATATCCGGAAACAAACTAGCTCCCATCACCAAAGAGAGAAATTTAAGTGTCATCATAAGTACCGACTTGAAAAGTAGCGAGCAATGTAACGATGCTGTCAAATTGACAAAGAAAAATCTAGCTACAATATCCCGTACCATCTCGCGCTATTATTATTATTAGTTATTAAATAATTCATTTCCATCGTCTGGCAATGGATCATGAGCGGATACAGTGTTCTTACGTGGTGCAATGCATTCGTTAGACCGCATCTCGAGTATGCAGTCAAATTATGGTCTCGAGATCCTAAAAAACACGTTATTAAATTAGAGAAGGGTCCACGTATAGCTACCGAAACTTATTCCCTCACTGTGCAATAAATTGTACGAAGACAGATTACGCAGATTCATCCTTTATTTGCCGTAGAAGCGTCGAATCAGAGGTGACGTGATCGAAGTGTGGAAGGATATGAATGACTAGAAAAATTACCACTGGACGAGCATTGTTTCCTTGGATGCGAACGAATTACAGATACAGATACAGACACTAGGCTGAATCCCCCATAAAAAGGGTGGCCGACGGCAAGGCGCCCTTCACAATGTAGTTTTTATTTCGTTCCAGGGTCCGGCCAGGTCAGTGTCAGCAGCAGGGCCCGACAGTGTGACTGGCTTACCCCTGCCGCGTCATGATATCGCCCCTTCCTACCCACGACCATCCCGTCTCTCAACGAGATGCCAAGGCCGGGAAAGCACACCAAGGCAGCGTCAGAATATCATCCGTTCACAAATCATTCTGCACGCATTCCTATTCGTTGCACGCTCTCTCGCTACCTCCACAATCAGGTCTCTCCTTCCTAACGCCTGATTCACACTCCTCCTTCATAAGTTCAGTCTTTTCGAGGAACGATAGACAGTCCAGCTTTGACAGAGGAAAACTCGATGAGACATAATTCATTGAATTATTTTTACCAATCGCCGTACCATTTTTGATGATATAGAGTGCTTCATCTTCCAACGCAGAAGTATATTAATCGAATTTGCCTGACCGACTAATTATTTATTCTGTTTGTTAATCATTTAATCATTTCCCAGTGGTCATGAAGTGTGCATATTCAGGGTTATGTATACATTGTATGTAAAATTTATGTAGTCTATTCATCCCTTCATTATTCATACATTGTTTTAAGCCAATCATCATCTTATGTTAGTTCATTTGATTTCCCAACCCCATTTTCTCAGAATTTCCTAACCCCACCTATAAGAAAACAATCACCAGACAGCAGAAAGCACATATTTTCATGAGGAGAACATACCAGTCGATTCACAAAAGATAATGATACTTTGAACGTCGAACAGAGGAAAACGGAAACGGCCTAAAGAGCTTTTCAATCACAGGACCAAAATCCCGGCACAATTTCCAACAGGCCTCAAGAATTTCCAATGAAGCACTCATTCGGGAACAGGCTTAATAAACATGTATTGGCCGACCAATTCAAAACCGTCACTTCGTCACTCCGTCTACAAATTTATCGTGAACCCATCACCTTGTCACTTCAACCTTGGAGTTACATTTACCTGATACGAAGATAACCAGTATTAATCATAGAGGAGTAGGTAGTTTAGACCATATCTTAACACAAATAAAAATGGTTTATGCCAAGTACACAAATTGACATCTTATCTATTTTGAAATCACAACTGATGACATAAACAAATAGCGGGCGTGTCGTTCCGAAAATGGTGTGAATTATATCTGCTGTCCACCGTAAATTTTAACAATCACCTCAACACCCCATCGCTAGCGAGCTCTCTCCTCTCCAATCAGTTTCATAGAAACAGTTTATCTCTCATAGTGTCCCTAGGGAGCTCATCTTTCATTTGCTGCTGATCAAAATCCTTTACTCTGACAATTACCACAGGTGTTAACATGTCGAATATTTTTTGTTTTAATCGTTTTATTATGAACAATGAGTGTGATTCCTTTTTCCTTTTTTTTTGAAGTAACAATATTTTTCATAGGAGCAGACATAGTGCCTTGTTTTGTCGAGTAGGGATATGTTAATCTGACTTCTGCACTTCACTATTGTGCTATTAGAATATTCAGCAACTTTAATTGTGTGCTGACGGTTTGAATTAAAAATTCCGCTCAATAATTGATGACAATGACACATTGTTATTGTATTTGACATAAGCGTATGTGTGCAGGTGCGTGTATGTTTGGATAGGCATATGTGTGTATGTATACGTATGTATGTGTGTATGTAGGTACGTATGTATGTATGTATGTATGTATGTATATATAC
>SDVV010031065.1:0-11596 GCA_016164225.1 Gammarus roeselii
TCAAATATCTTGCCATCCTAATTCCTTCATAAAAACATATAACCTAATTCCTTCACAAAATCATAAATCCTAAATCCTTCACAAAATAACAAACATAGAGTCACTAATATATATATATATATACAGTATCAGAGTAGAACAGCGTCCGAGTCACTATCAAATAACAAACATCCTAAGCAATACATTCGATGAAAGATTCAAATATCTTGCCATCCTAATTCCTACACAATTAACATATATCCTATTTCCTTCATAAATAATATACCTCCTAAATCCTTCACAACTAACATACATCCATTTGCGTTTTGCACACCCACTTTTCCATTTGCGTTTTTGCACACCCACTTTTCCATTTGCGTTTTTGAACACCCAATTTTCCATTTGCGTTTTTGCACACCCACTTTTCCATTTGCGTTTTTGCACACCCACTTTTCCATTTGCGTTTTTGCACACCCACTTTTCCATTTGCGTTTTTGCACACATATCTACTACTCACAGGGCATCTAAACAATAAAGTTGATAGGAAGAGCAGTTTAGAGGTAATAAAAACCATCTTAACAGCTATCAAAATTGGCTTAGGTGGCATTAGCGCGCGTGTCAGAGCTTCAGATGCTTGAGGAGGCAGTAGAAGGCGAGACAGTTGACGGAGCACCAGGGGCAGTGAAAGTCGCGACGCGCCTCACTCTGCTAAACGTTGAACATGAACACGAGTAAACAATAATAGCATATGAACACTATGTCGATGTTCATTCAATAAATATACAGTAAAGTGAATATGTGTCGACTATTAACCTCCTGTTTATTTCATCAGATGCAGTGAACGTGCAACCCTAACATAAGCATACTAATCCAAATGACTGAAGTGATTATGCAATCAAACCAAAACCGATATCGTAGAATATACAAGCGTAATTACATACATACCCACGTACACACACACGCATACACACACAAACGTAAAAAATCTACCAATACCTGGAACCGACGTACAAAAACTATTTCTCAGAGCAAATAAACTGACATAAACAGATGAAACAACTCGCCAAAATGCATCGAGTATGGTGCGGATATGGTTACTGCCGGCACATGTGCAGGCACAGTGCCGGCACAATGCCGCCATAAGCCGTTTATATATGCATTGTGTTGGCACATGTGCCGGCACAGTGCCGTCATCGACCCTGTACACGCCTAGATTATGCCGGCATCATCCCTGTAAACGCCTACATTGTACCGGCAAATGTCGGCATATGCCGTCATCAACCCAGCTTACGCCTACATTGTGCCGGCATATGCCGGCATCAACTCTGTATACGCCTACATTGTGCCGTGACCGACCCTGCATATGCGTACAAAGCGTGTTGATATTAAAAAAAAAAACGTAAAACAGAGCCGTGTGGAGGGATTTGATATTACACCGCTCAAAATAAAGACTAAATATCATACATAACCATTAAACTTGAATGAAAATACATAACTATTAGTTAGGTTGACTGTTAGGTTATTAGACTAAGTATTAATGTATCTAGCGGTGAATGGCAACCCTTTTTGCATTCATTGATATATGATCTATGTTGTCGCCCCTTGATATATATTTCGGTAATTATGTGCCTTAGGCATGGTTCATATCCTAGATCTTGTTGACTGCGGACCTTACAGCACAGATATGTAGTAGAAATGTTAGAGTGGATTTATTCAATATTCGTTATAAAAAGACGAAAACGGTAGGAGCAATAAATCCAACATTACAAACATGACCCAACAATAACGTCCTGGATATGAGAATAAGTTGCCCAACCGGACAAATCCTATTCAATATCTACTTACTATAAATTAGTATTTCAATTTTCTAACCCTACACATACATCCTTCATGTTATAAAAATATTGTCTTCTAAAAAATTAAATTTACCAAAGAGCATAAGGACCGCATGGAACATGCAATTTCTAGGTAATATTCATACACACCAGTGACAATACAATAAGTGTAAATTTTAAACCACAAACTATTAGTGAATTTCTACATATGATAACCAGGTTTTTACATGGGTAGCTAAGCACGAGCAACAGATAGACAGCCACCCCCCTCCCCTAAAGAAAAAAACCTGACTCTCGTGATTAAGACAAGAACCTTTCGGACCTACTGCATCCACTCGTACTAACTTAACTAATACGATTGTATCCCCCGTAATTAGTTCAAGTGTCCTCTGAACGATTTAAAATTTGTCATAACCGGACAAATTAACACGAAGATGCATTAATTGACAGTTGTCAACAAATTGACAGAATATTTTGGAATAATTCACCTCTGTAATATTGTCGATGTGATGATTATAAAGTCGTAGCATCAGCCTGACTACTCCAAAATTCGTCAGCTAGACTACTCTGTGAGGAAAATGTTACTTGAAATTATTTCCTCCTACAAGGTTTCTCAAATGACTTTGAAATGGATGAAGTTACTTTAGGTGCCATGACTGACAGCCGTGGGGGGAGTTTGTGAGGCTAGTTTAATTCCTGCTCGTTATAAAGAGAGGAGGTCACTTCATATGCTGTGCTAAATATTATTGTCCGGCAAATGTCGTATCGGTTCCTTTAAACAGTTAATCTGACCAGTGCAACGAAGTGTGTGTCGTATCAATACGACATTTTCTTGTGTTTGTGATAGGCTACTCAGTCACTCAATTAAACTGGGTGGGGGTGAAATTGTGTGTCAGGCCTTTCCCTGCCTGGCCCTCCTCTCTATAATCTTGAAGCGAGCTGACCAAAAACAGTCGCTTAACAGACCTCTGCTCCGTGCCTCATAAAGCCCTCGTTTCAAATCCTCACCCCCACCCGCCTACTCCTCTCATTTACCACCTCAATAACAGTGTCAGTAAAACAGTCTCACACCGTAGTCACGTCAAATTTAAGAAGTATGTATCCAATGACAAATAGGAAATGCTCACCTGGAAAACTCGCTTCGAAACTGGTGTAACATCTGATAGAGTTGATTTGCTCGACCACAAAGTCGCAGCAAAAACCTCACGCTAATTATTCTTACCGAGAGTGAGGGTGAAAATGTTGAGCAATGACGAGTTACCATAGACAAAATTGTCAAGCCTGCTGCCGCACAGTTACCGTAGTTCCACAGTTCCATTACCGATTTCCGCGTTATAGAGCAGAGTCACACAACCAGAGGGTCCGGTCCCATTTGGTCCCGTCACATTATTGCGACATAGAACCCAGGATGATATTTGTCAAAACAGGTCCCTTTAAAGACATAAGCAAATAATAGTTTATGAAACTGAAAACTCAATAACAGACCGGATATCTTAGGATCATAGAGTTGGATACAAAGAACGAAAACAACCTCAACAGCCTCAGCTGAGACCTGGTCGATCTCATCCACAACAACAATTGAACCTGCAATCAAGCGAGGATTTTTCAGCTCGTTAACATGGTTAGTAACAGGGTTTATAAAAACTATCGACAGAACAACGGAACGCCAACTGGAATAAGAACACTCACTCTCGCGACTGAGGCAATAATTTGAACGGCAGCAGAAAAAACATAACAAACAACTCACAACCTCAGCTTGCGTTTTAAGTGAAATAACCCCACAAACAGCACCAGAAATAAATAACCAATAGCAGCAGACAGATGTTGAACAAGTGAACCCACAACAGTAACAAGTGAACCACCATTAAGTTAGGAAAAAAATCATTTCATATTAGCTTGATATTAGTTTAATTTGCATCCCAAGTTAGACTCAGATAATTACCCGCATAAACTGTTCACTGTAGGTCATATATGAATCACCCAAAAAAAATTATGTAGGTCATCTTGAAATTAAAATTATATCATCCAGCAACTAGTTATTATTATTATTTACATATCTGTGATTCACAACGAGAAGGAATAAAACACTTTGTCTTTATTTCACAGTTTAAGCTACTCACTTAGCAAGTCCAAGATGGCTGCCGTCAATCGTGCACTCCAGAACTATGTAAGACGGGATACTTCATCTAGACAAAGTCGTGATACACATCTAGGGCTAGGGGGGGAGTGCAAAAAAAGTGAGCTACAAATTTTACCAACTGGCTGAAGATATTAAACAACTGAAAGCACAGTTTGCTGATGGCTCTAGTGGCCCACCCAATGCAGAGGCAGTTGACGACGATCCTAGGTTGCTAGCTGTCGAAATAAAACTGGAAAGCGTGGAGAAACAATTTCGCGATTAAAAAGATATGATAAACAGCGAAATTGGTGCAGCTAAAGAAATTGCTGAAACTACTCTGTGTCAAGTAAATGAACATCAAGTGCACCTAGACTTTGAATTGGCCAAGAAGCTTACAGCTCTAGACTCAGAGACCAACTGCCGCGTCAAATCGACATAAAACACGGCCAATGGCCGTGTTTTAGCTGTGGTGAACAGGCAGCAACCAGTCAGTGACATAGCATCACACGTTAGGCGATACGCGTAACAATTTTGATGTATTGCCCGATGAGATGAAATTTTAGAATACAGAGGAAATTATTGTTATTGGCGATAACAATGTCATCTATATAAAACCAAATCAGCAAAAAGAGAAAGCTCAACTCAAATACTCGGGAATCCAATTATAATACATGTCGAAGCAAAAGATGTGGTGGCTCGGACGGGTATGATATAGCGAAGGTATGAAACCATGCAAAAAACATCAAACGATCACACACGAATATCTATGTCACTAGCATCTTGCCACATCCAAACAAGAGTAGATACAAGTTGAACACGACGCGTATCTAAGCCATCGCTGAACGACTTTCTGCGGAGCTCAGCAGATCCCATCCTAGGACCAATGAAAAGCGATGATCGACCTAAACAAACACGTATTTAGTTAAATCACCAATAAGACATGCATAAACAAGTATGGGCTCTATACCCTCGAAAATATAATTCAGAACATTGGTGCTGGTCTCATCACCAAAAATAAATCAAAAACCATTATCGATTCCCATCAGAAGACTTTTCAACGGAATGAGTCAAAGGCCGCCGCCCGAGCAAGCAGTAATTACAGGCGCACCGTCTGTGCCAGTAGTAATCACAGAACCTGCAGTAATGATAAAGGAACGGACAAAAAAATAGATACACCACCAACACAACAACAATCTAAGTCCCACAGCAGCCCCTGACCCTGACAAAAGAGTGACAGGATTCTATACCGAAATCTCTGAAATCAACGAAGAGATACTCTGCATATAACAGAAATTCCTATTCCAAGCAGCAGACACGACATAGTATCAATTCAAGTAGTCGGTAAACTTGCAAAGTGTGAAATCACCTTTGTTTTTTGATCCCCCAGGAGCATTGTCGCAGATGATATTGAACTTTACAACACCCTCGTCGATGTCGTCACAACATTAAACAGTAAAGTGCATGGAGACTTCAATATTCCTGAAATTGATTGGGAAACAGACCAATGCAATGCCACTGGTCAACGTCTGATTGATTTTGCTGACGATGTGTTCATGACCCAAATGGTAAACAACTTACCTTCATGAGGTAACAATATCCACGATCGCCTATTCATTGCGACTCTCAGGTTTCGAACATCGAAGTGGACGAATCACTCGCAACTAGCGACGATAACTGTATCCGTTCTACGACAAAGCTCGAGTTGAAAACGTATATAGACTGTGAAAAAGTGCCCAAAAAATTCACTAACTTTAGATCGCTAAACAATTTTTTGACTGCACTAAAAATATTTAACATGAGCAGATACCGCGCAAAAATAGTCGAAAAGTAGTGAATTAGCTGAGGTACTGGAAAGGAGAATTACAGCATGTTTACTTGCTAAAGAAGCAACGCGCTCAACAAAACAGATACGCCCGCAAGACGACGCTACAAAAAATGAATTCAAAATCAGCAGAAGAACGTCTTGAAACGTAAAAATAAAGATTACTATATGAAATGGCGGCAAACATCACAACTAATCCGAAACATTTTTTTTTATATTTCGAGCAGAAAAATTACAAGATCTGTAATAATTATGTCCTTTTGAGAACGACAGTGCTCAGCTAGAAACGGACGACTCTAAAATGAGCGTTCTACGTAACCAATAATCTAATTAAAATTCACGAAGCGAAATGCCAGATCGGTATCATCTACCTTGACTCTCAAAAGGCTTTTGATAAAGTTCTTCTTCAACGTTCAATTAGTAAATTGCACAACATCGGTATTCGGACCTGCTGAATAGCGGGTTAAAATGTCGGCAAACGGACAGGCGGCAGCGAGTCGTACTATTGGAGCTTCCTGCAAATGGGGTAATGTTACGAGCGGTGTGATTCAATAACCCGTGTAAGGTCCAGTTATCTTCATAATATTCAGAAGCGATCTCGATAGCAGCGGACTCTCGAACATTAGAAAGTTTGGAGACGATACCAAACTTGAGTGTGAGCAGATTCAATTAGACGTAACTCAATTGTTGATTGGTCAGAAAGGTGGCAAATTAAATTCAAAGTCGACAAATGTTAAGTAATGCCCGTCGGTTATCATAACCCTAAGCCCGAATATTCAATATCCTGAAAGAAACTGATTCCGGTCACCGAAGAGAGAGATCTAGGTGTCATAATTTGTAACGAATTTAAAAGCAGCAAGCAATGTCGCGATACTACCAAAAAAGGCAATACAATTTTTGACATGATTTCTCGCACTACCTCGTGCAAGAACAAACGCGTATTGTTAATTTTTACAATGCATATGTTAGACCGCACCTCGAGTATTCCGTCCTATTCTGGTATCCATTCATTAGAAAATACGATATTAAATTAGAGAAGGTGCAGCGTAGAGCTACCAAACTTATCCCTTCGCTGCGCAGTAATTCGTACGATCACAGACAACCTCTGACTCGAAGCTGCGTTGGAGAAGCGTCGGGTCGGAGGTGACATGATCTAAGTGTGGAAGATAATGAAAACGTCGAGCGAGCGAGCCCTTTCACTCTAGATGCAAACTGTGACCAGGAATAATGGATGTAACATTGTTGGGATGAGTTTTACACTCGATACCACGAGCAATTTTATCACGTGTAGAGTTGTCGAGGAATGGAACAATCTTCCCGCGGAAGTTGTAAACAGCGATACGATCGAAACGTTCAAGTCGCGGCTTGACAAATTCTACCAAAATCGCCGCAAAATAGCTCCCACTTTATCACTCTCACCAGAACATAAGGAAAAAC
Organism: Gammarus roeselii; assembly: GCA_016164225.1. Lineage (NCBI taxonomy): Eukaryota > Metazoa > Arthropoda > Malacostraca > Amphipoda > Gammaridae > Gammarus > Gammarus roeselii. Next base: position 7,193 of record SDVV010031065.1, read on the forward strand.
GCTGCTCAGCATTGACACCCGTACGGTTAAACTAATGTCCGGCATTGGCACTAGCACGGCAAAAAAGGGGCACGGCATTGGCACTAGCACGGTAAAAAGGGGCACGGCATTGGCACTAGCACGGCAAAAAAAGGGCACGGCATTGGCACTAGCACGGTAAAAAGGGGGCACGGCATTGGCACTAGCGCAGTTAAAAAGGGGCACGGCATTGGCACTAGCGCAGTAAAAAAAGGGCACGGCATTGGCACTAGCACGGTAAAAAAGGGGCACGGCATTGGCACTAGCGCAGTAAAAAAGGGGCACGGCATTGTACCTGACATTGGTCAGCACTGGCTCAACGAGGAATGAAACTGAAGCAATCTCAGATCAACATCGTGTGTCGGTGGCTTTTTTTTATGTGCTGATTTGAGTTGCTTCGAATATCTTTTTTAAATGCTATTTCCTTCTACAACCATGACCGTTTGGAACAAAATACAGACACCGATGCTTTCTAAGACGGTTTTAATTCAGAACTAATCTTTTTACTATTAAAAGGTAACCTTGTTTGATCCAAAGGCCTGGTGTTGTCTCCTTATACTTGTGAACACTTGTAAACCTAGAGCAAGCGTCTGCGGTCGCTGACGCAGAGGAAAGCGTGACATCAGCTGACGACCCATGGCAGCTATAGCAGAGTAGCAACGACCCATGGCAGCTATAGCAGAGTAGCAACGACCCATGGCAGCTATAGCAGAGCAGCAAGTACCGTCAGAGGAGTAAGGGACAGCGATTCAAGCATCACTAGCAGCGGAACGTAGCTGTAGGAGCACCTTTAGCAGTTGACAATGGAGACAAGTAAAAGAGTGGCAACAACCTTCCTGGACTGACATCACAGCCCGGTTAATCAGTGGGAATTGTAAAATTGAGTCGATCGATAAACTCAGAAGCATTGCGCGTATCAGTATCAGATCACACGAATACGAAGAACAAGAGTCGTGACTCATCCAGTACCGAGCAACTTTTTTCTGTACTCAAGCTATTAGTAAAGGCTGTTTGATGCTCGTTAATCCATTGTATATTTTTGAAATGCATTCCGAAATTAAATTGAGTTTTCATAGATCTAGATTGTCTTCCTTCCTAACTAACTTTTCCATTGGGTTTCTTGCTCGATGTTTTGTAATTTCAAAAAATGAAAAATAAATCATCCCATTTTTGCTGTGCCTGAAAAAGACTCTAAAAAACTGAAATGAACAATTATTGTTCATTTCTGCGTGTACTACAACATTGTATTTCCTTCAGGTCAGGATGTTAGTGCAACACAAACGATAGGCCACATAATTGTTAGCAAACAAACAACCTCCAGAACTTTGTAGACAGCTCAAAACTTTAAATGGAGGAACAAGTGAACAACATTGATTTATTTGATCGATCTGTATACATTATCGAAAATAACTTCATCCATATTCTAAGCAAAGCTGTTCCAGATGTACCATTCAACTTCATTAAGAAACAATTTTACCTGCATGTCATTAAATGTTGTAAGTTTGAAAGAGGACTTTCTTAACCGCCAAATCAATCCAAACGAACATTTTACACCAACTTTGCTAGGTTCTGTGAAACCCAATTAACAATCGAATTACAGGTCTTATATAGTTTATCGCGCTATAATCTATTTACAAGCAATAACATGAGTATTAAGAGAGGCGTCTGCTTATTCTGCCACTGTCAGAGTGACTGTTGCTGAACTCTCTTGCATCATGCCAGGAGTTGAGACTTATTGTGTCGCCATCTTTGGTGAGAGCGAGGTTATAACAATAGGCATGGCTTACTGTAACACTTCTGAAATGTCGGTAGATTTTTTCCCTACGGATGAGTTAAATTTTCAGTATCATTAATGTAGCTCATAATAAAGTGTGTATGATGGGTGATTTCAACTTAAATGTGTTTTAATATCATATCAAATTCAGTTGCTTGCAATTGATACCTTTCACTTGGCTTGTAAACATTAATTACTGAACCAAGGCTTACACCTGCTGGATCGGTAACTTCATTAGATGACATTTTTTCCAACGATGTTAATTGTATTACTCGTGCGGCTGTGATCATTTCAGAGTTCTCCGACCATTACCCTATTTTTATTCAGAAACCGAATTCTCACGAATATCGTGGTTCTACTGTGATCACATAACGTAAATAATACGACGGTAATATGGATAATCTTAAGGAGGCGCTGCAAGTTTACGACTTTGGCGAACAAATATCCACAGAAACTCGAATTATGCTTTTTACTCCGTTCCATAGCGAATTAATTAAGCTGTTCGAGGTGCAGTTCCCACATATTACAAAAGCGCTCCTACACAAACAATCTCAGAATCCGTGACTGACACCGGCCTTACTCGTCTCACGGAAAAAAACGAGGAAAGACTGTACTGTAGATGCAAAAAGCACTCTCTCACGCGTAGAAAATAATTCAAATATTACATAAATGCATTTACAAAGCTGACTTCTATTGCTGGTGAAAATTAAATTTGATACTTGATGAAGACTTCGTTAGGGAATATGAAAAATGTCCGGAAAATCATGAGTAATCATGAGTAATCATGAGTAATTCAGATTCATTTATTATTGATCTACAAACGATATCAAGTGTTTTCAATCATTACTGCACTAGCACCCTTGATACCCTACGGAATCAATTATTAGCAACAACATCTTCAGATCAAACTCTCGAGAATGCAATCCCTGAATAACCAAACTTCAACCCTGCTAACCAGAACGAAGTTAAAGCAATCAAAAACGGTTTCATAATAGCAGCAGTCATGGCTGGGATAACATCTCAACTGATGTAGTTAAACAATATCTGAGATCGTTGTAGCCATGGCTGGGATAACATCTCAACTAATGTAGTTAAACAATACATGAGATCGTTGTAGTCATGGCTGGGATAACATCTCAACTAATGTAGTTAAACAATACCTGAGATCGTTGTAGTCATGACTGGAATAACATCTCAACTAATATAGTTAAACAATACCTGAGATCGTTGTAGTCATGACTGGAATAACATCTCAACTAATATAGTTAAACAATACCTGAGATCGTTGTAGTCATGACTGGAATAACATCTCAACTAATGTAGTTAAACAATATCTGAGATCGTTGTAGTCATGACTGGAATAACATCTCAACTAATGTAGTTAAACAATATCTGAGATCGTTGTAGTCATGACTGGAATAACATCTCAACTAATGTAGTTAAACAATATCTGAGATCGTTGTAGCTCTCTTGATCCAACTTGGCAATATATCACTCCAGCAAGGAAGTTTTTCGGATGCACTCAAAGTCGCTAAAATTCGTTCAATTTAAAACAATAACAGCAAATAAAACATTTTAAAAATTATCACCCAATATCAGTCATGCCCGTTGAATGCAAAGTTTTGACAAATCTATTATACTAGACTAGATGTACACTCAGTATAAAAAATCGTATTAACCAAAATCAAAATAGTTTACAGTCCTTCAAGAATACAGAGGATGTTTTATTAAAATTCATTAGAGATGTTATCGATTTTTTTCGATGGGGAAGCCTTCGATTGTGCGAACCATGAAATTTTGTTATCGAAGTTACAGCATATGGAGTTAGTTCCCTTTACAAGAGTTAGGTAGGAAGATAGATAACATCAATTGAGCTGAAATAGACAATCATCTGTCAGGATGCTAAATATATGAGTGCCGCAAGGGTAGCTCCTTGGGCATCAATTTGTTCTTCCATATCTGTATTAATGACATTGAAACACTACCCAATTGAAAATTTATGGGAGGAGCATGGTAGTTGTTCTTCGGGACACGGTAGTAGCCAGTGTCGGATCACCAGAGTCACACCGGTGAATCTTTGGTGGAATGCACCATTTATCTATACTATTCTCGAGCATGATTGCTGGTGATTCACCAGTGTACGGTAGTGAAATACTCTCATGCACGCCCAAGGTCCGCGCATACACTGCCATGATCCGCTCGTGCACTACCGTGCTACGCCAGTGGCCACCACTGGAGCTTGAGCAAAATATAAGCCCTTAATTTGCAGTGCACGCAAAATCCTGCCATTGCTTAATATATGCACACTCATATAATATATAATTATATATACATATGTGTGTGCATATACCTATAGAATAGCTGGATTCTACACGCATTGCAAATTAAGGGCTGCATTTAGAAGACTTGAAAAGATGAAGTTGGCGGCGCTACTCGGCTTGCTGAGATACACACACTTCGACATAGAAGTGAAGGATATATTCACAGATAGACAATTTTCAATATAAACTTTAATGTAACAAAAAAACACGAAGCCCTACCGTACAAGTAGATGACGTCCGTCAATGCGGAACGTCAACGGCACATTCCCAATGATGTATTTCACACGAAAT
>SDVV010031066.1:0-11596 GCA_016164225.1 Gammarus roeselii
TTGGTCGACGTTTTCCTTACCCTTCATAATCTTCCACACTTCTATCATGTCGCCTCTGACTCGACGTTTCTCTAGCGAGTAAAGATTGAGTTCACGAAGCCTGTTTTCGTACGATTTGTTCCGCAGCGAGGGGATGAGTTTGGTAGCTCTACGCTGAACCTTCTCAAGCCCGGCCATTATGACGCGACGGGGGTAAACCAGTGAAAACTGTCGGGCCCTGCTGCTGACGACGGATCCTCGGACTGCAGTCGTGACCCAGAGTGTAAGTTGAGGTGCTACCGGCCGGACCCTTTAGCACAAAAGGGCTAAGTTGTGTGAGTGTGATCGTATGAGGGTGTGAGGTGCGCCTTGCCGTCGGCCTCTCCCTTTTCTGGGGGATGCGGCCTAGTGTCTGTCTGTATCTGTATCCTCCAAGAGCACTCCATTTAGCGTGACACTAATTTTGCTCGCATCTACAGTCTTCGCGCATCTCATTACTTAACTCTTACCCATGTTCACTCGAAGCTTCCTCCTCTCACACACTCTACCAAACCCAGACACTAGCCTACATAGCTTCTCCTCTGAATCCGCAACCAGGACCGGTATAGTGCAGGAACTAAAATAGTGTGGTTTGGTTGATAGACTGCACCTTTGTGTCGCGCAGCTAGGCCTGGAAGCGAGCCGAGACACTTGGTATTGGCGTTGGTTCGACGGCCGGTGCGTGTGGACATGAGTGTCGTCACGCGATCTATTCAATTTGATCGTGAGGACTTGTTTAAAAAATTGAATGCGAGATAAGGTGAGAAGGACCTTGATGTTTGAGGCGCCTTCTTGCCCGATACGCGCTCGGACGCGTCGAGGGCGAGCGAAATCTCGCGGAAGAACTTGACGACCTTGGGCCACCACAGTGCGTTGGGGTGGTCATGCACAACGAGAACGCTGCTGTAACGGTACGTATCGAGCTTGCGGTGCTGGTGGGAAATCAGGTTGTTTGAAGGGAACAGGTATATTCATCTTCACGGATTCTAGTCGCACTGGAGAGAATGCCCTAAAGCTGCTCGCGTTCGAGATACGGATCTGCAAATGGTCATAGTTTGTAGTTCCTCGGATGCGTGAAGAGGCCTATTTGCGTGGCACCGTGCAGGGTTGAGAAGCGGGTGCTGCATTGAGGCGTCAGCGTCTACTCCGTCTCGACTAGTTCTGCAAACCGGGACTGTAGGTCACGAGAAGAGAGGTGACGATGCTGGAGGGTCTGTAGGAGCTGTGCTCTGATCTTCTGCAACGCCGGAGCCTTGCTGGAGCCCAAGAGACTCGCCATGGCTACAGTCGCCATGTTATCTGACAACACGTGGACAGTAGTGTGATGCCAATGAGCACGTGTCTGCAGAGCATGGACGATGGCCTGCGATTCCTTCGACGTAACATGGAATTCGCGTTCCACTCATAACCAGCGGCCGTACGATTGCTGGTCGTTGCAGCAGACCGCCCCCTTGCCTCCCCCCTCCTGCCTCGTTCGATGAGTTCGTTCACACGAGATACTCCGGTGGAGGCAGCACACACGGGACGTGGTAGTGGAGGAAGGAATCGTTGCGTCAGTGCTGTACTGCAAGGTGGTAAGAATTGTTTAGAGCGCTGGGCTTGCTGGATACGCGCAGGGACCGTGCTGCCAGCACTCTTTCGTTGAAGAAGAGACGCGCATGAAGCAGATGAGGCGTGAGGAAATTTATTAGGCTGAAGAAACTCTGATACTGTTGAAGCGAGAGAGTTCCGCGGGATAGTATATCTGCGGTCATGTCCCTGCAGCGGTCGATGTGATGTGATGCGAGGTCGGGGCGATGAATCCGACCTCTCCATTCTTGAGCGCACTACCAGGAAGTCGATCTGCAGGACGGGTTCGGGAATAGACTTTACCATGTGGACATGGAATCCCTGCTTGAGAAGAAAGGCCGCAAGCTGCCTGGGTGTTGAGCCGGCACTGACGTGCTGTCGGTGCCCAGAAACAGCCAGTCGTCGATGTAGAAGGCCGCGTCTAACCCTTGCTGTTGGAGTAAGCGAAGGCTGTAGTTTCGCGACCGTCTCAAAGATTCTTGGTCCCAGGTTGAGGCCGACTGGAAAGGCCGAGAAAACGTACAGCTGGCCTCTTAGTTTGAGGGCTAAGTACTTTTGTAAAATGGGATGAATTGGGACGTGCGGAGAAGTGTCCTTGATGTTCAACTTGGTGAATCAGTGAGGATGCTTCAGCGCGGCCCGTATCCTTTGTGGGTTGGACATCCGTAACGTAGTTACCGGATTGTGTTTGTTTAGCCTGGAGAGGTCGATCACTAAGCGATCCCCTCATGAGGCCTTGGGAACCGCAAAGATGCGAGATACAAAAGCCGGTTGCCTGTGCACCGCCTTGACTATGCCTTTCCGCAGGAAGTCTAACACAAGGGTTTTGAGAACGTCCTCGTGTTGTCTGTGAGAGACATTGTAATCGAGAGGAGGGGGTCGGGGCGTCCATCTTCAAGAGAGGCCTTTAGAAAGGGTGCGTTTGACTAAAGGCGTGGCCTCGCTCCCGTGTGCTAGGCGACCCTTGAGGGCCGCTGGAAGAGCGTTAGTACCTACGGGAAGATGAGCAGCCCGCTTTCCGTAGTCACCTGAGAACTTAGGGTGGGGGAAAGGGTCGTTCGGCAGCAGAGTCTCCTCAACCTCCTCTCCCTCGATCCTTCTGGCCACGTCCCTGACCCCTTGAGACAGTGGAGGATCGGGCCTCCGAACCTGTATGTGACGTACTGGAGCCTCCACGCTTCCCTTGGGGTTGCATGGCACCACGCTGGAACTCGGGACGCGCTAGGAGATTCTTCTCGACCGCTTCGGCCACGGAGGAACCCCGAGCGACCTCCTTCTGGGGCTGCGGAGGCTTTTATGCCAAAGGTGCTGCAGGAGTTATGAAAAATGAAGTGGAGGGGGCCACAAGTGAGAGAACCTCCGTACTGCTTCGGGAGGTTTCAAGCGCCTGGAAAGCATTCAAGATCGCCTCTTTGGTGGAGAGTTGAGGTTGACAAATCGATCCTGCTAGAAGGGCTGCCCAAACAGACTGTAGCAGGCTTGTCCAGAGTCTGAAAGGCAAATTTTGTATCGTCACAGTCACTTCGATCAGGGATCTCGACAACAGTTTGTGAATGGAGCCTGTGGAGTGCTCTGACGAACAAAACCGTGACAGTGGCAAAACTCGCGTGCCATCTGTTGAGACGGGATCACGGATGCAAGCGAGAATACCCGTCAGTGACGCGCTGAGGATATAGTCGCGCAAGTTCTGAGCGACCTGAGCGCGGAGCTGGAGATCTTTCGCACGTACTTCTGTGTGAATGTGTTGGAAAGGAAAAACGATCTTACCCTTGTTGGCCTCAAAGTGAGCCTTTGGGGGGGAAGATCGGTGCATTAGCAAATTCCATCAGGGCCCTGATTCCATGGCAGCCTGATTGAAGCGCAAAGTGCGCATTCGACCAAGAGTCGAGCTCTTTTGAGGCCGGATTGGTGGGCAGGGAGTCATTAAGTTTGCGTGGGGAGTTATATAAATGCATCTGGTATACGTTCCGAATCGACCAATCCGTCATCTCTGATGGTCACCCCTCGATTGGCAGGTTACTTGACCGCAAAGACACATTTAAGAAGCTGGGTTGGAAGCTTCTTAGAAGTAGCCGGCGTCAGAAAAAAAGTGGTGCTCGTCAGTTCCACCGGAGGGGAAATGAAGTTGAAGCCTCGCTCGTGAACTAGCGGGGGTGTTGGAGTACTGCTACCGTAAAGCCTGTGTGTCGTAGGAGGCGACTAAAAGGGGAGCCCCGTAGCCGGAGCTTAGATTCGTGCTACCGCAACCCCTGCTTGTCGAAACAGGTGACTAATAAGAGGCGGGGCGAGGGGGCTATGATTCCTCTCTTCTGTAAAATTCTCCCTAGAAGACGGCCAGACGAGCGGAGGGGGGAGAGGCTCACACCTTTCCAAACCCTATTATTAGGGTCGCTGAACGTGCGTGGATGTAGTACGAATGAAGCAAAGAGGCGAGAGATTGGCGAAACGTTTGTGAGGAGGAAGTTTGATGTGTTGGCGCTGAGTGAGACAAAGTTGAAGGGTAAGGGCGAGTGTGAGTTTGGAGTGGTAAGTGGAAGAAAGGCGTGGATGAAGGTTAGGCATGAGAATGTCTGGTGTTGTGATTGAGTGATCGACTGTCTGGTAGCGTTATTGAGTGGAAAGAGGTGTCCTCTCGATTGATGTGGGTGAAAGTAAAGTTAGGAGTAAAAAATAGGCATTAGTGAGTGCGAACGGATCTGGTAGCGAGAAGAGTGAGGAGGAGAGGGAGCAATTTTGAACTGACCTGAGCGAGTGCATTGAGGGTTTCAGAAGTCAAGTCTATGTGGTTGTGCTGGGTAACCTTGAAGCGAGAGTTGGAGATACAGTAGTGGATAAGGTGATATGGAGGTATTGCGTTCCTGGTAGGAATGACTGTGGAAAAATCCTTATAGGTCTGTGCATGGAACAGGAGCTGGTCGTCGGAAATAGCCTGTTCAAGAGAAGAGTTATCCACAAGTACACATGGGTAAGAATGGCCCATGATGCAGTGGTGGAGAGAGTGCTGATGGATTTTGTGCCGATTTCGAAGAGAGCGGTGCGGAGGCTGTTAGAAGAGCAGGTGTTGAGAGGGGAGGGTGGAGGAGTGTCAGCGTATCTGCTGGTAGAAGGAAGATTAAGAGTGGAGCATAGGTGGAAGGAGAGCAAAAGAGTGGGAGGAGGAAGAGAGGTAGTAAAAATGAGTGAGCTAAATGTGAAAAGCAGAGCTGAGGAGTTCCAGCGGGCGTTAAGGGAGGAAAATGACAACGTGAGAGGGCAGGACCTGCAAGATGTGGAGGAAGAATGGCAGACGTTCAGAAATGCTTTGTTGAGATGTTCGAGAAATGTGTGCGGCGGGCGCCGTGTGGGCGGATCCAGACGGAAGTGCTGCGAGTGGTGGAATGAGGAGGTCAAACTGGCGGTGGCGCAGAAAGCAGAGCTTCCTAGGAGTGGTTGCAAGCGAGGTCGGTGGTGGCCTATGACAACTATTAGGAGACGATATAGATACAGACACTAGGCCGCATCCCCCAGAAAGGGGAGGGCCGACGGCAAAAGGGACACCTCACCCCCTCATTCGTTCACACTCGCACAACTAAGCCCTTTTGAGGGAAGGAGGAGATGAGGAATGAGGTAAAGCGAGTGGTGAAGAGAGCCAAAAGGGACGCTGATGCCAGTGGGGCAGACTGTTGTGCCAGAATTTTGAGGAGAACAAGAAGATGTTCTGGTTAGTGGTAAAGAGGGTGAGAAAGGGAGAGACCGGAAAGGAGGAGGCGGTGAAAGATAAAAACGACCTGTTGGTGACGGCTAAGGTGGGCCGAATATTTTGATGAATTGTTTAATGTCGAGGATGACGAGAGGCTGACATTGATGCTGTGGGTGGTGGTGCCCCGATGCCGGTTTTTGGTGTGAGACTTGGTGCGGATATAACTAGGGAAGAGGCGGTGGAGGTGATGAAAGCAGGGAAAGCCCCTGGTTTGGATGGCGTTGCGACTGAGTGCCTGAAAAAGGGTTGGCTGGTGAGGCTACTGAATTTTTTTTTGTGGCCGTCGTGGTACCAATTGAGTGGTGCAGTGCCTGCATTGCCCTGCTATATAAGGACAAGATCTCATGCATGCATGGGATTCCCGTTTTCTGTCTCTTTTTCACCTTCTCCCTCAGCAGGTGTTGGAGCGCGTAGCCCGGCAACTTGAAGACTACTGCGGATCTTTGGGGCTCTGAAGCAGGATAGGTAGTGTGTTATTCCTCCTTTCTGCCATCCGGGGAGTGCTGGGACCATATGGCCTCAGCACCTTGGGAGTTCCTGTACTTCCTGTACTTCCTGTGGCACCCGTACATACCATACACGTTCGCCGCGTAAAGCATTTTGACTTTGCGCAGTAGTAACCCTAACTCACATATTAAAAGAGGAATAAAAACAAAGACTAACCTGATGCAGCACTGTTTGCTGGTTTGACATTCGACGCCAGAAGGACGATGACTCCAGTGCGCTAGAAAGCCTCGTCACCCTAATCTATATAAGGACAAAGGAGATAAAAATGAATGCTGCAACTCAAGAGGTATCCGTTTGTTATATGTTGTCGGTAAGTTGTATGGGAGAGTGCTCATCAAAAAGATTAGAGAATGTACGGATTGCGCAATTTGAGAAGAAGAGTGTGGCTTTGGAAGTGGTAGAGGGTGCGCCGATCAGATTTTTGCAGTGAGACTAGGGTGGGCACTGCCCACTACCCATAAAAAAAAAAAATACAAACAAAGAAAACACACGTTATAAAACCCACTTAAAAAAACACCTATAAATCCAAAATCAAGTGACTGTGAAAGTATTACATTATTTTTCATACAATTTACAAATACTTGATCATCTGCATGAAGGTACGAAGGTCTGTACAAAATATAGGTTGCTCCGATACCAACAACGATGGTGTCAAGCCTGAGGCTATTTTCGTCTTGTTCGACAAATATGGCGGCCGGACCCGATAGGTCGGCTTGTCGGTAGGCTAAAGTTTGACGGCAATTACACAGCTGTTTCAGTACGCATTTGCGCAATTGCATTCCCCATATGTGACTCTGCAGAGGCAGCGGGTCACTAGTTCGCTGCCCAGATGGGCCGCTGCGTACTGAACATACCTAGTCATGGCTAGGTGCTGGCACCCTGTGGGTCCAGTGAGCGGTAGCTGAGGAGCTTTGGTGCTCGACAGACACGTCTGAGCTGGTAGCGCGAATGAATGCCGGTGTAAGGTAGACTTCCCTTATATAGCATAGAGGAGGGGGGGGGGGATGTTCAGCCGCCTTCGACCAACCGAGCGCATAAGGTCGCCATTTTAGATCTAAACGACAACTATGGCCAAGCAGTCATGTTCGGTCATAACCTAAAAACTCGGAAAAATCTAAAAACTTGAAAATTACGAAATTCCCGATTAATGTTGAAAGTTCATTGTTGACGGTCGTGGGTGAGGTAATGTGTGGCTAGTCTTCCTCTGCCTGATATATAATAGAGGAGGTCACTTCATTTGCTGTGTTAAACATTAACACACGGGAAATGCTAAATCGCCTGATTCAAACTGTTCTTCAAACCATTCAACGAAGTGTGTGCCACATTTAAACACCGTGTTTATGTGTCTGATAAATTAATAAACGAATCAGGCCCACTTTACTTTATTCAAACAGTGTGAGGATAGAACTTCCTCACTGGCCTCCCCGCCCGGCTTCCCCATCTACAGTCGAGAAGCGAGCAAACCGTAGACTCCCTGCGCCTCGGTAAGCCACACACCCAAAAACCTCACCCCTATTCGAGACTGCTTACTGCAAACAATGCGGTAAGAGCCTTGCGCTTCCTGCCCCTTCCGGCATATCAGTTCACTGCGTTCATCGCACATCACTCCATCGCCCTCTCTGCATAGCAGCTCATTGCGCTCAACGCACATCACTCCATCGCCCTCTCTGCAGGTCAATTCATTGCGTTCCCCGCACATCACTCCATCGCCCTCTCTGCACATCAGTTCATCGCACTCGAAAGACTCAGCACAGAGCAAAGAAGCATCACACCCTTAGGAACTTTGATTCCTTCTACAGCTGCGCTCGTCCATCGAACCCCGCGCCAAGTAAGCTGTAACCGCAGCTTTCCTGCTTTGCCAACGAAGCCCACGTGCCCTTCGCCCTCACCTCTCAGCTGACCTGGATCAAGAACTTCAAGAGTCGGCCTTGCCTGGACACACCCCATCACAGCTGATCTGGATACTCACGTCAATCCTGGACTTGACTCTGGACATCGTACAAACAAAGAAAAACTTCTCTTTGGAAGACTCTTTCAAGCTACAGGTTGTCTGGTTATCAAAGTAGTGTTTCAATGCGTGTCTGCTTCAGTGTTTCGATGCGTGTCAACTTCAATGTACTCGATGGTACGCACTCGAAACATTTTAGCCTGCATTTAAATAGCATTTGTTACAATATTGCTTTAATGCCGAAATATTTCTCATAGTGACTATAAAGAATGTGTATTATGAGTGTTAAGCGCTAAAGGGAGATAATGTTGTCTTGTGCTGGTAAGACCATCCGCCGTTACGCGCATCCGACTGTCATTTGTATTATTCCTCTTTTAATTCCTTTTTCGAATCGTCGACGTAAGCGTTACATCCCGCATTTATTTATAGTATTGCATTCATATCTGCTGTCTACAAAAAATCACAAAAAAATAGAACTTAAGCTAACTGTCCATTTTCTCACCAGTAAATTCTATAATAGTCCAAGATGGTTCAGGCTTAGCTAGAATGTGGCATCTGCCACGCCTCGTACGCCTCCGAACTAATATATTGCCAAAGTTTTCCTGGCTCTACCAGGACTTTGCGTAGCAGTCCCTCAAATGAGGAATGTAAGACATTGCGCTGTAAATTTTGTCAAGCGGCAGAGGAAATCAAACAACTGGAAGCACAAATCAGTCACGCCTCTGATGGCTTATCCAAAACAGAGACAGTCTCATCCAACGACTTATCCATAACAGAGACAGTTAACACGGATACCCGATTGCTAGCTATTGAATTAAAATTGGAAAACGTGCTGAAACAATTTCACCAATTTAATGATCTGATGAGCATCGAATTAGCAGCAGTCAAAGAAACTGTCGAGGCCACCCAAAATCAAGTGAAAGAACTCCAATGGCACCTAGACTCCGAATTCGACAAGAAGCTTTCAGCTCTAGACGCTGAGACAAACGATCGTCATAAACCGATAGAAAACTCAGTCAAAGATAGCGAGGCATTGTACACAACTGTAGTTAGTAGGAGGCAGCCACTCTGTGACAATGCAACATACGTTAGACCACAATCTCGCCACTTTCGACCCAATACACGTAACCGATTCGATGTATTGCCCGATGAAATGGAGTTTCAGAATACAGAGGAAATTATTGTGATTGGTGATCACAATGTCACCTCCTTCAAATCAAACAAGTGAAGAGGTAGAATTCAACTAAAAATACTCGGCAAAGCTAATTTGAAAATGAACGAGGTCGAAGGCATAATCGCAAAGGAAAAGATACATTCATCTAAGCGAATTATAATACAAGTCGGAGCTTAAGACTTATTGCAGACGGAATCGACATGGAAAAGGTATGAAGCCATGCTAAAAAAAACATCAAACCTTCACACGCGAACCTCCATGTCACTGGCATCCTGCCCCATTCGAACCAAAGTAGATACAAGTTAAGCAAGATGATTTTACTTAGCAATCGCCCAGCAACTTTCTGCAAAGCCCAGAAAATCTTTCTCGGATCATTGGGAAACGATGATCGACCAAAAGTACTACAACTTTAATAGAATCACCAACAAGGCTCGCATTAACACGTATGGACTTGATACCATCGAAAACATCCTCAAAAACATCGGTGGTGGACTTATCAACGAAAATAAGTCGAAGAACGTAAACGATATCATACCAACAACTCCGTCAGCAGTGCCCGACGAAACGACACAGCGACCTCCGCCCGTTTCAACACGAGATACACAACAAATACAAGTGCCTATCAAAACACCACCACAGGTCCTAGCATTAAAAGTTCCTGTCATCCATTCAGTCCGAGTTGGAGGCAGTAGTCGCAGCTCCACTAGTATAACCCGTGTAAACGAAAACGAAAGTCTTGGCTCCGACACAAGACCTCAGAGTAGAAGAAAAATAAGTCAAGCAAATCGAGTCAATGTGACTAACGGTACTCTCGAATGTTACTACGTGAACGCTAGAATTCTGTGAGACATAATCGAATAATTAGGTATCCTTGCATTGAACGAAAATATCGACATGATAGCAATCACAGAATCGTGGATGAAACTGAGCACCAGGCAATATTTAGGCGAATTTACTCTTTCCGGCTACTCATTATTTCATAAAGATATACAAGACTGAGAGAGCGGAGCAGTGCTGTTTCTCGTGAAAAACATTCTGCAAATATTAGAAGTCACCATTCCAAACAACAGGCACGACAAAGTATCAATCCAAGTAGTCGGTAAAAATATAAAATGCCAAATCACTCGCGTCTATCGCCCCTTTAAAAGCAAGGTTGCAGATGATATCGATCTTTACAACACCCTCGTCGATGTTGTCACAACACAACATTCTGCTTGGCGACTTCAATATCCCCGACATAAATTGGGAAACAGACGAATGCACTGCCACCGGCCAACGTCTGATTGATTTGCAGACGATAAGTTCATGACCCAAATGGTTGAGACACCTACTAGAGGTAGCAACTCGCATGTCACGAACGTCGAAGTAGGCAAACCACTCTGAACTAGTGATCACAACTGTATCCGTTTAATGATAGAGCTCGAGTTGGAAACGTCAACAAACTGCGAATAAGTCCCTATCTTCCGATTAGTTAATTTTGATGGCTTAAGAGAGTGAATTGCGTCAGCAAATATAACCCTCGGACAAGATGTTAATCGACCGCTTAACTTTCTTGACTGCACTTAAAAATATTGAACATGAGCACGTCCCACGCAAAAACCGGCGAACAGCAGTCTATCAGCCCTAGTACTGGAAAGGAGAATTGCAGTGTCTTCATTCACAAAAGAAAGTAAAGCATTCAACAAAGCACAGACATCCACATGACGACTTTGCAAAAAATGAATACAAAATTATAAGACGAGATCTAAAGAGGGTCCTGAAACGTACGAAGAAAGATTCTGAAAATAAAATTGCTGCTAATGTCAAAACTAATCCGAAACAATGTTTTAGTTATATTTCGAGCAAAAAAAATCCAAATCTGTAATAGGTCTTCTCGAGAACGATGCTGGTGAGATAAAAACGGACGACACCAAAATGAGTATTCTACTTAATGAATACTTTTGTTCTGTATTTACGTTAGAGGATCAGGATATTCCTAATCCAGAGGATATCATAGCGGCAAAACGAATTGAAGCCCTCACCACAGTGAACTTTTCCCCCGCCGAAGTTATTGAATATATAGATAAATTGAAAGTCACCAAATCTCCAGGTCAAGACCAAATTCATCCCCGAATTCCAAAGACACTAAAACGAAATCGCCGAACATTTATCAAACATTTTCACCCAATCTCTCACAAATGGTACCGGCCCCTCTAAATGGAGAGAGGCCAATGTTACCCCAATTTTTACAAAAGGGACAAGAACTGTCCCGGCAACTACCGTTCAATTAGTCTCACCTCAGTCATTGGCAAGCGGATGGAAAGTTTGATAACGGATAAAATGACAGAATTCTTAGAATCTAACAAATTGATTGGCGACTCCCAGCATGGCTTTAGACATAACCGTTCCTGTCTTACAAATCTGCTACTCTTTTTCAGAAATATAATGAAAATCCTCGACACAGAATCTCCAATCGATATCATTTACTTTGACTTTTAGGGGTGGATGGATGGTTATTCATTTTATAGATCATTAACACTTTATTTTAGTATTTTATTATTTCTTCTTGCTTGGGCTCTATTATTTTTCTCTGCCCTTTTTTCATGATGATAAACTCTGAATTTATTTATATTATTATTATATGTATCGAGGTTGGTTGAGA
>SDVV010031067.1:0-11596 GCA_016164225.1 Gammarus roeselii
AACCTACCTTGACAGCTCTTTCGTCGTGACACGTTAGGGAGCTCAACGCTCCTCAAGAATAACACACAACTCGTGTACGAAAAAACCTTCAAGTTGCTCATATATTATAATATTGATACTTAATATGTTTTTTGTCAGTGACTCTCTGTCTCGCATAGACCCACTCATACCGTCGCATTCTTTGCTACCCAATAAATTAGGCAGTGCTGCTGAATTATCAATTCTCACTCTAACTAATTGTCATATAAGTTATCCCTTTGCCAAATCGCAACACCTTATGTCATGAGGATACAGTGATATCAACTGTGCACATTACAACTTACCCTTATAGCTCTCTTGTCATGACATGTTTAGGCAATAGCCGTGTTCGTGTGTCCAGCTAGGATAGAAAAATGGCTCCCTACCGCTTGCACACAGCTCCAACTACTTAGTTACATGTTTTAAGCTTTTCATTCTACCTATTTTATATTTACTATGTATATATTTATTGTTTCAAAGAAGAACATACCATCTGTGTACGGATAAACTTTTTTATTTGTATTATTATTTATTATTTATCCACCTTGCTGACCATCAAACAACATCAACCAACTCGATTGACTCTGTGAGTTGTGTAGCATGTTAAACCGGAGGGTGTCAGAGTTCATGCTGATCTCCGATAAAAATGTGGACACGGATGAGGCAACCTGCATAAGGATATATTCCCACAGAAAAAGATATTGAGTGTTATTTTGATGATAAGTTAATTTTTGATGAACATTTGATTCATATTTGCAAAAAATGTCGGACCCAGTCGGAACTTTGATGATCGTTTCTGACATCGTTCCAACCTTAGTGGAATACACGTGTCTGTTATCGGCTCATCCATTTATTAACCATCTGCCGAGGTTTGAGGGACTGACGATAAACAAGTCTCTCCAGACATAGAGGCCTACATGACAGGGTACCCTGCATGAAGATGTTGTGTAACGACCGTCCCATTGATGTCCGCAGCCTCATTTTCTACCAGTGGTTATAATGCAGTTATCAGAGGTGCATCGTTTTCTGTATGTGTTTTATCCTATCAGGGTTTCATAATAAATAAGTTATCGATAAATCGCTCATGAATAACCGACCTTATTCACATTTAACCTGATTTAGGGGAAATTATTTCCTAAGCGTTCCCGATGTTAACGTAGCGTGCCATTTCTCATCGTTCCTTTATCAAGGAATCAAATTATGGAACACACTACAATAGACAATACACAACACCACAACGTCCAAGCTCTTATTAAACCCTTCATTTTGAGTTCAACCGCAGCATTAAGGTCCGCTCTCCAGGTGACTGCACTAGTGACCAATTCAAACAACTTGCCCCGCACTATTCGTTGCCAAGATTAAACGTTTTGTTCCGTTTAACAGCTATTCTGTATTATAATACGATAACAGAAATACATATGGAAGTTAATTCATTAGTCAACATCCCTAGGTCCATCTCATAGAGGGCGCTCCGAATCGGATAAATACAAACCCATTAGCATGTATATGTTCATGTGTAGTTTATTGTCTTTTGTGCAACCTTGTGAAACTCGAAATGTAAAACTTAGGGTATCTTCAAACCGGCGTCCGCAAATCTCTCAAATTTTATCGATTATCTGTTAACTATTTGATCCATGTATGAGCTACTCCTATGTTATTTTCTGTTAAATGGTAAATTGAATGCTTATGACTTCAGTCTGGAAATCCTTCTACTAAGCTGGAACTATACCATTGTAACTTGTTAATGTTGTAACTAGGTATTTTTTATTGATATGTTATATTGCGGTTGGGTTTGTTAAAAATACTTACTATCCCACCAGGTATTTATTATTATGTATACGAGTATTGAGCACACAGAATTTTTTGCGGTGGTACGCGTTGAAATTTATGCCTTTTCAAGGGGAGATGGAACGTAATGTTCATTTCATCTTTTATGGTACATGCAAAAATAGGTAGTTCATGTTCTATTAATGTTCAAGCTCCTAGGACATGGAACTCTATACGTCATGAATATACGATGATAATTTATTTTTCTGACTTGAATAGAATGTTGGTCTCTCCTGTATCATGTCTTGTTGTGGTACATATGACGCGCCACTCAATTCTCATCAGTTTTACTAAACAAGTCTGCACTATTTTAGGCTGTGAGAAGTATTTGTTAGATTTTTCTAGTAAGACTCGACGATTTTTGTAAACTTTTCCCCTGCCCAAATATTTTTAAGCTAATTAAGTGCTAGTGATCAAATTTTTTAGCCATAAAACAGTGTAATTTTTTTTGCACCGATTGCGGTGTAGCCAAGATTTGTTTAATTCATTATTTTATACAATTTAAGCTTAACTAAAATGCTGGAAAATCTTTTATAAATTAAAATGTTCGCAATAATGACTCTATTTCTATTGCTCTGATGAAGACTTGAGGGCTTATGGGAAACTAGAATTCCAGGGCTACATTTAAATAATTTTTCCGCTCATGCAACGGTTCAAAATTGAGCTGAAAGCTTAGGAACACGAGCACTGAATGCATGAACAGAACCATATATAAAGTTGTGAATTCTAGAAGTCCTTTAAAATAAATCAAAGATTTATATTTTTGAATTGAAATGACTGACCGACGTATCTTTAAATCAGACGCAGATGCCGACATTTATAACATGCTTTTAATAGCTGAGCAGATTGGAAAGTTAATATGATTTTGCAGCACTCTATATGAAAATTTCTCTTATTTATAGCTCTGTCTATCAGGCTCTGAGGTGCATGGTCTCAAAGGGAATGCTTCATAATTGAGATATGATTAATTAGAATTAGCTAATCCAATTTTACGGCAGCTAGTTGATCTTCATCAAGTAATTTACCTGAATAGGCAAGCATCCTCAAGTTTGATTCAGCTTATACATGCACGTGCGTGAATACTAATTGATTACAAACTCACAAAGTTACAAGGCACTGCTGAACACATCAGCACATGTTTCAAGAATGTTAGAAGTCGTTCAAACTTGTTAGAGTTAACTTGTTAGACATAAGATAAACCATTTTTACTACGAACATTTTTTTATACTCTTCGGTAGCCCATATAATTCTTTTGTTGTTATTTGCAAAGTTTATGCGAAGAAATGTGTTAGTTTGCATAATGTTTTGACTCACATTTCGTCTCCGTGTTGCAGATGACCGTCATGCAAGATGAACTGCTTCTCCTTGTCGCTGATGTCCATCATGCAAACCAACTATTACGGGAGGGGTCACTTCCTTTTCCGTGTTGCAGATGTCCAACATTCAGGACAATCCATGCACGTTGCGACTCATATTCCATCACCAAGTAGCAGATGTTCAGCAAGCAGAACAGTCATTGTGTTGAAATGCACCTTCCTTCACTTTCTTGCAGATGTCCAACAAGCAGGACAATCATTACTCATTGACTCTCCTCCCGATTCCTTGCTGCAGATGTCCAACTTGCAGAACAATCATCACTTCTTGACTCTCCTTTCTACTTGATGTTGCAGATGACAAACATGCACGACAATCATTACTTCTTTATCCTCTTTCCTACTCCTGGTTGCAGATGAAAACATACAGGCCAATAATTACTCTTTGACTCGCTGTTCCACTCCTTGTAGCCGATGTCCAACATGCAGAAAAACCATTATACTGCTAGATCACCTTCATTCTCTGTGTTTCAGATGTCATCCATACAAGACGAACTGCGGTGCAACGTGTGCCTACGCCAGTTCGATCGGCCATCTCGCCTCCACGCTCACTACCAGACTCACACTGGAGAGCGTCCTTTCAATTGCCTCTATTGTGAGAAAAGTTTCTCCTCGAAAGGCAATTGCAATACCCATATGAGGGTGCACACAAAAGAGAAACCCTACGGTTGTCCTCACTGTGAAAAAAAGTTTTCACAGCACGGGCAGTTAGTAATTCACAAGCGAACCCACACGGGTGAGAAACCTTACGTATGTACACAATGCAACAAAGGATTCACCTGCTCAAAAGTGCTGAAAATTCATGCCAGAACACATACCGGGGAAAAACCCTTCACGTGTGAATATTGCCCCAAAACATTTGCTGCATATGCCAACCTTGTTGTCCATCGACGGATTCACACTCGTGAACGACCATATTCGTGCAGGTTGTGTGCGCGGGCATTCGAACACTCTGGGAATTTGGCAAGACATGTTCGGGGGCATCAAGTATCCAATGGCATTCGTTGCATTCCTTGCGGTCAGGTGTTCCAAGAGGAGAGTGAATTGATGTCGCATACGCTGAACGAGCATTCGTCCGATAGAGACGAAGATGAGGAGAGTGAAGAAGGTCTCAACGAAGTTTTAAATCTTAATGACCTTAGTTCGATTAGCGTCGTCTCAGATTTACACAGTCCCAGCCCTGAAGAAGGAGGATTGGATGATAATACAAGCATGACTGTAGAAATATCTGAAAACTGTGCTTTTTCTTCAGAACTTTCGACGATTGATACTAATGCCCTTGAACTTACTGCGGTGAGGAGTCCTAATTTCGGGGTTACTGGCAATGTTCATGACACTCTGGAAAACCAAGCAGGTCTAGAGGGAATGGAGGTACATCAAAGGTCGCCTGAAACCAACTGCAATGGATATACTGCGGCGGCCACTGGGGAAGAACACTACGAAAGCATACAAAATAATCGAAACGTTGAGGCCAATCCGCCCGTCACAAAGCTTGCTTCATCAGGGTTAGTTCAGATGAAACGAAAATCAAATTTCACACATTCAAAAATTAGTATGAAAAAAAACAACAGCCGTAATTTGGTTTTTCTTCCAAACCCAATTCATGAATCTGATCGAACCACGAGCGATTTAGTTGCTCATGATGCCCGATGTTCACCGAATTTGAGTTCCAGAGTAACCCAGATGACTTTAGTAGATATTGAGTCTCTTCCAGATATACCTGAAAATGTTCAAATGATTTATCCAAAAATAACCAACATTCCGACTCCACTTAACAACAGTTCGGATCACAGCATTCTGTTGGATCTGAGCTCGACGGCAACGACTGTTCTACCAGAAGGTCCATTGAACCTCACCAACGGTAGCACTAATGGTTCTTCGACTTCGCTTAGCAACTCTTTCATTTCCTTTCCCGATCCTGTCCAATCTCATCCAACTCGTGAAACAAACGTTAATCAAGTCCTGCCGTCAACAACTGATGGTAGAGTACAAAACGCATCAAGTAAAAGGAAGGGAAGAATGAAGAAATCTGCCACCGTAATAAAACCTCGTAAATTACCAAAGAAGACCAATCCACCGGATCTAATACCACTTGATCAACATGAATCTACTAAGAATATCATTAAAACAATTCCCGATGAAATAATAATTGATGACGACGATGAAGCCGAGGCCAGTCCGAATAAACAGTTTAAGGTGACTAGCAGTATAGATTGTCGTAGTAATCGATACTTTGAATTTAATAAGAGTGATTCGAAAGATGACTTACAGAAAAGGTTATACGTGAAAAATTTCCAGGATGAATCTCTTCTTCTAGCTGATTCCGACTATCAGTTGCAAAGGATTACAACGCAAAAGTATAATTTTGGCGAAAATTTGCCTGAAAACTGTGAAACTCGGGTGCGAATAACAAATGATACCATGAACAACAGATTTGACACTGAACGTCGTTTCCTATCAGGCTCGTCTGGTGATCGAACCAATAGAAATTTCAATGGTTTACCACGTCCTCAAGCAAATTCTCAGGATTGCCATTTTTTGCGTCCGCTTTCGCCGGGTCCCCCCACATCTCAAGTAGGGAGGTACCAGCCCGTTGGAGTACGCTCTTGTCCACCTCCGTTTGCTCGCGACGCTTCTGGAGCTTCTGGGGGAAGCAGTCGAGGAGAAAAGCTTCCAATGTCGCTGGACACTTTGAAAGCCCAGATCAAGAGGTCGGTTTTGTCGATGGTACCAAACGGTGCCCAAGTTCGGGATGAATTCAAGCACAAGGCTGAGTCGGCGATGCTGTTCCTTCTTGGCGAAGAGTCAATGCGTCAACTGGGCTTTCCTAATAAAAATATCGAACAGGTGAGATTGCAATTGATAGAATTATGTGTCATTATGCTCGGATGATGACTGTTCACTTGGAGCGTGGAGTGATTTTGTTATATTTGAATCCGAAGGTATACAACAATATGTTTTTGGTGCCCAATAAATGTACAATATTTGGTTCATTAAGTCACTCGCAATAATTTTTCTGTCTGCAAGGTGTATTGACTAGCAGTTAAATTTAGCTATACTGCATGGCCCTGCATGCATGCATGCACGTATACATGCATGCATGCGCTGCATGCGATGCATGGCCCTGCATGCATGCATGCACGTATACATGCAAGCATGCGCTGCATGGCCCTGCATGCATGCATGCTCGTATACATGCAAGCATGCGCTGCATGACCCTGCATGCATGCATGCACGTATACATGCAAGCATGCGCTGCATGGCCCTGCATGCATGCATGCACGTATACATGCAAGTATGCGCTGCATGGCCCTGCATGCATGCATGCACGTATACATGCATGCATGCGCTGCATGGCCCTGCATGCATGCATGCACGTATACATGCAAGCATGCGCATGGCCCTGCATGCATGCATGTACGTATACATGCAAGCATGCGCTGCATGGCCCTGCATGCATGCATGCACGTATACATGCATGCATGCGCTGCATGGCCCTGCATGCATGCATGCACGTATACATGCAAGCATGCACTGCATGGCCCTGCATGCATGCATGCACGTATACATGCAAGCATGTGCTGCATGGCCCTGCATGCATGCATGCCCGTATACATGCAAGCATGCGCTGCATGGCCTTGCATGCATGCATGCATGCACGTATACATGCAAGCATGCGCTGCACGGCCCTGCATGCGTGCATGCACGTATACATGCAAGCATGCGCTGCATGGCCCTGCATGCATGCATGCACGTATACATTCAAGCATGCGCTACATGGCCCTGCATGCATGCATGCACGTATACATGCAAGCATGCGCTGCATGGCCCTGCATGCATGCATGTACGTATACATGCAAGCATGCGCTGCATGGCCCTGCATGCATAGATGCACGCATACATGCAAGCATGCTCTGCATGGCCCTGCATGCATGCATGCACGTATACATGCAAGCATGCGCTGCATGGCCCTGCATGCATGCATGCCCGTATACATGCAAGCATGCGCAGAATGGCCCTGCACTTCGCCTGCTCGGATCAGGAACGGACAGTCATTCATGCCCATTACCCCACTTATGGGTTGAAGGTTTCTGACGTAACACACGTCCAGCTCCAACCTCCTGAAGTTGAAGGTTTCTTTCGTAACACACGTCCAACTCCAACCTCTTGAAGTTGAAAGTTTCTTACGTAACACACGTCCGATTTCAGCCTCATGAAGTTGAAGATTTCTTACGTAACGCACGTCCAACTTCAACCTCCTGAAGTTGATGGTTTCTTACGTAACAAACGTCCAACTTCAACCTCATGAAGTTGAATGTTTCTTACGTAACATACGTCCAACTTCAGCCTCATGAAGCTGAAGGTTTTTTAAGTAACGCGCGTCCAACTTCAACCTCCTGAAATTTAGGGTTTCTTAGGTAACGCACGTCCAACTTCAACCTCCTGAAGTTGAAGCTTTCTTGTCTAACACACGTCCAATTCAACCTCCTGAAGTTGAAGGTTTCTAACGTAACACACCTCCAACTTCAACTTCTTGAAGCTGAAGGTTTCCTACGTAACACACGATCAACTTCAACCTCCTGAAGTTGTAGGCTTCTTACGTAACTCACGTTCAACTTCAGCCTCCTGAAGTTGAAGGTTTCTTACGTACCACACGTTCAACTTCAACCTCCTGATATTGAAGGCTTCTTACGTAACACACGTCCAACTTCAACCTCCTGAAGTTGAAGGTTTCGTACGTAATACAAGTCCAACTGCAACCTCCTGAAGTTAAAAGTTTCTTACGTAACATACGTCCAACTCCTAAAGGTGATTTCTCGAAACCGTTCGGCCCGAAGCCGTTCATCTCGAAACTGTTTCATTGCAATCATCTACATTGAATCAAATATTTTTTGAGCGTGACACTGGCCCTGAACTGTTATGCCAAAGACACCTTAAAGTTCAATTCTCGTAAAGTATTCATTTAATAAGATGGAATATTTTATCTGAAAAATGGATGAACCGGCATTACATTATGTGATATAAATTGATTACATTTTCAACTTTCCCAATGTTATTTGATTTCAATCAATATGAAAAAATCTAAAAATCAGAAGCTTATTCTGTCACAGAGCTGAATATGAATTACTCTGTAGACATGAATAGTATAAATCGTAATTCGAAATGGAACTATTCATATCTTGCCTCAGGGATATGCGATCAAATTATTCTATTGAACCTATCATAAAACTCTCTAACCATCTGTTAATCGATCGTCATTTGGATGAATGAACTCATCGTTTCCAGGATTGTGGTTGACACAATATCTTACACAGTAACCTAAAGTTCCCATTGTTTTTTTCAAAGTTCGAAGAGAAATTCAGCTCGTGTAACGGTTCGTTTTGGTTGCATGCCAGCCCCAGCGGTTATAGCTCTCTGCAAAAACGTTAATCCGCACTCTGAGGTAGATGAAAAAACCCCACAAACTTGCTCTTTGCTGCCGTTGGGGAACGGACGAGCGCTTTTTGCTCCCCGGCCGTGGCTTGAGTGTACTGACCCTCCACCGATGATAGGACCAGGTTCCGTCGCAGCAGGTTCAGGAGTGTGCAAGAGGGCCGCTCTGGAAGCGCCCCTCCTGGTCGCGTCCATGGGGCATATGATCAGGTCTTCAGGAGTGCGCGAGTTTTGCCGTCCATTCTACCTATTCGTAATCTTCCACGCTTGGGTTGCCATCTTCTGTTTTTTGTCAACGATTCAGTGCATATAGCAAATTATATGTATAACCTCAGTTCCGAACACGATATTTTAATACTTAACTGATTGTTTTATGTTTTTGTTTATAATGGTTATTTGCTGCTAAGTAATTGCAGGAAGTTATTTCGCAGACGGGATATAATACATCACAACACCTGAGGGGTACTGTCGAGTTGATTATAGGATCTCAAAATCTTCACCCGCCATATTACCTAAAAATAAGTTATCTGCAAAACAGTAAAGGAAATAGTCATTTCATTCACTGAAGTATTTGTGTTGATGTATCAGTTAATGGGTGTGTCCAACCATTGCCTGCCCCGTGTATTTGGCAGTGAGTTTTTGTTGAATGCTAAGCAACTGCGAATATATATACACTGAAAAATTAACCAATAATATTTAAATTAGAAACTATGGGTACAATGATTGCTATGGCTAATCTTGATTGGATTGTAAAACGATTTAATTAACTGTAGCTTATCAGTGATAAGTCCCTTGATAATGGGAAGTCATTTGCTAATGGGATAAAATGCTCACCGCTCTTTTTTTTAATTGAAATCTTTCCAATACCTCTTATTCTATCTATAAAGCAAATTTGTACCTAATTTAGTTTACAAATATAGTTTAAGTGTTTGAATGCTTGTTGACGGAGAATCCATCGTTAACACATTTTCTTAATATCTCCCCCTCTCAGGTACTGATCTCCATCTTGGACGGAGCCGGGATGCAGCCATGCGCCGATGTTCGTGTGGACGAGTCCAAGCGTCTCAAATACAACCTCCGAATGTTGCTTGAGTACAGTTTCCCAGATCCTGCAGACTGGGAGCAGTTCAACTGGCTCCACCAGCCAATCGAAACCATAGTCGATACTATCGCCTCATGGCGAGAAAAGGGTCAACTCAACCAGGGGTTCGGAATTTCCTCAACTGGTTTGACCATAGGTGTTGTCAACTCAGGTCGCCTTGCTCATGGAGCTAATAACCCTACCATAACCACGCAAAGGAGGTACACGGAGAGTGGTGCACAGCCTGTGGGAAATGAGTTTACCGCAGGCAGCCGAAGAGTGCAAGAACCCCCTCCATTTGGTAGTCAGGGAATCCCTGATGTGCGTCCTACAAGATGTCCCATGGAGTTTGTAGGATCGGATCCCAACAATATTGCCGGGGCCTCCAGGAATCATCAGGCACTGAATACCTCGTCTAATTCCGCTGGACTCCCTTTCCAAGATAGTGTCGCGTCCACACGTGCTACCGTCCCGGGCAACAAGAGCAAGCTGCCATCGCTCTTTCAAGGAGACATCAGGAATTTCCTTGGAATCAGAGGGCATGAGGACGCGAATGATGTTGGCAACCAGAGACCTGCTGGTAATAGTGCACCTAACACCAGTCGCGAAGATCAGGCAACTCATGCTGCCCCTACAGGGGACTACAGGTATTATGGTGAAGCAACTCTCTCTAGCAGCAGATAGAATGTGATACAACAAAAGAGTGCTCCACATCTGTTACAAATATCTGCCTAAATCTAAGTAGTACTTGCGTCAGTTTGCAATCTCGATTATTTTGTACAAATGACCAATGTAATAGAATTCAGCTTTTTATATTACATTTTATGGACATTTAGCACTGTATCTGGCAGGCAAAAAATAACGTGAACTGTAAAATAACCCGAAGTCCATAAATAACGGGATTTTGAATGTATATCAAAGAGGGTTTATATTTTAAAATTTTATAGAAAAGAACCAGGGCTGCAAACCATCTTATATTATTATGAAGTAAATGAGCTGTGGCATCTGAGTAATTACGTTCTCTATTATATAATGTTTTGCATTGCTGGATGACATAAAT
The DNA here is from genome assembly GCA_016164225.1 of Gammarus roeselii. Classification (NCBI taxonomy): domain Eukaryota; kingdom Metazoa; phylum Arthropoda; class Malacostraca; order Amphipoda; family Gammaridae; genus Gammarus; species Gammarus roeselii. The sequence continues at coordinate 10,793 of SDVV010031067.1, forward strand.
TATTACGAAGTCCTTCTGAACGCAGTCGTTTTCTTTTCTGTTGACTGAGATCAATTTGCGTCAAAATAATTTCTTGTAAGATTTGCTGCAAGTCTAGTCATTCAAGGTTTGAGAGCTAGGCCCTGCTTCCACAATGAATGCACGTCTCGGGTTTCAAGGTTGGAGAGCTAGGCCCTGCTTCCACAATGAATGCACGTCTCGGGTTTCAAGGTTTGAGAGCTAGGCCCTGCTTCCACAGTGAATGCAAGTCTTGGGATTAAAGTTTTGAGAGCTAGGCCCTGCCTCCACAATGAATGCAAGTCTCGGGATTCAATGTTTGAGAGCTAGGCCCTGCTTCCACAATGAATGCAAGTCTCGGGATTCAAGGTTTGAGAGCACGGCCCTGCTTCCACAATGAATGCAAGTCTCGGGATTCAAGGTTTGAGAGCTAGGCCCTGCTTCCACAGTGAATGCAAGTCTCGGGATTCAAGGTTTGAGAGCACGGCCCTGCTTCCACCATGAATGCAAGTTTGTTTTCGCAATATCTGATTACTAGAAAGAAATTAACTAACAGCTGTCTTAGAAAGTCTGATGGTCAAGAGTGGTTCAACAAGTGTCGAAGAGTGGATCAGTTCACGGCGCACTTGCTTCTTCTAACACTGACCCTTCCAGCATCCGACTGGTGGCTCCAAGTGACACCTAACCATATATCATTCCAATTCATGTCTCAGCATCAACGCATCTAACAATATGGTTATTTAATAATTTGCATGATAGAGAAGTGATATTTTATTTATTGGTACAATGAAACTGCCAAAGTTATAT
>SDVV010031068.1:0-11596 GCA_016164225.1 Gammarus roeselii
CCATGTGTACTTGCGAATATCTCGCTTCTTGAACAAACTGTTCCCGAACACCAGCTCCTGCTCCATACACAGACCTATCAGGTTTTCTTCACTGTCATTTCTACCGGGAACGCCATACCTTCCTATCACATTCTCCACCATTTCATCTCCAACTCTCGCATTAAGGTCACCCAGTACAACTACATTGAAATAGACCTCAAAAACTCTCAATACACTCACTCAAGTCAGTCCAGAATTGCTCCCTCTCCTCTTCACTCCTCTCGCTGCCAGGTCCGTAAGCACTCACAAATGCCTATCTTTCTAAGTGTTTTGAAAGCGATAAACCCGACAGAGAAAGTACATGACATTTTTGAACTTCAACTGATTAATGCCATTATTCTTGAAACTGTTCAACAATCTAGGTTATGCTCTGTGGCAAAACCTTCCAAGTATTTGGACAATATTTTTGTTTTGTATTTCAACATGACCTGACGTGACTCGACAGTTTATTGTGAAATGGTCCGGAGCCATCAAAGCAAATAGCAATACTATTTGGGGTTTTATATGCATTTCACTCAACGTCAATAGAAAAAAGACCGGTGTATGAATTACTGAAGTTGCTAATGCCTGTGAACTCAGCAGCACTGAAGGAAACAGCTGTGCTGAACGTTTGTCTTTCCTGTAGGCACGGCACGACTTCGTGCGTAGACAAGAGAGCGCATATGAAACGTTTAATCCTCTCATATGGGATGGAAAGGAACAAAAAATGATGTAGTTCATGCAGGAAAATTTTCTCTAAACAACTTGATATAGAGAATATGAATATTATGGGTGGCCACAGGCTTCCTACTCTTTGGGTGCTGCTGGAAAACGAGCCTGATACAAACAGCGATTACTACTTATTTAGCCAGAACGCTTCATAGAATATGTCGTCAAAAACTTGCAGAAGCTTAGTAGGGATAAAAGATGAAGATCTGACGGCTGCGGTATTTCTATTTAGCTACTTATATATTGCAACAGTATAGAATGAATTTGAAGAATTTATGAATACAACTGGTTCACTTACGATCTTAATTGAAACAAACTCTCTCTAAATAAAACTGTTGTCTTTCTGAATTACTGTTACTGTTGTCCCTCTAAATGTTCCTGTTGTTGTCGATAATGTGAAATTACTGCGTCTTCATCCCCCGTCAAATATATATTCATTATTGATGCATGTGAATACTTCAAAAAATCGTCTCCATACGAGGAGTGGCATAAGCAGTCACGCTTGTTGACAAAAAACTTTCATCAGGGTTGTTACCATCTACACTAATGAAGAAATACTATTCTTCATGTTTATATATTTTTTCTTGGTGGTGTCATGGACGGAAGATCGTGACGTCACCGTTTCGCCGCCAATTTTGATGTCATTGATCTTATCCCCCGGCGTCACTCAGCCATATCTCCAACGCAAAGACTACTTGTTCTTCTCTACTCCACTCTCGCCCCCCACGTCACAGCCCCATATAGCACAGTGGGGCAACTACTCCATCACACAACCCTTAGAAACTCCTCTTTGATTTCAGACCCAATGTCCTACAGTTCATCACACTCGGCAGTGAGCCCAATACTTTACACCCGTCCTTAACTCTATAATTTACTTATGTTTTTATCAGTCCAGTAAGTTCCTCACGAGAGCCGAGTCGGCAGAATGAACACTAAACGTTCTCTAAAAACTCTCCATTTGGGCGTAAACCGATTCCGTTCGCACTTTTATTCTCGAACATCTCATTACTTCGCTTTGCCCACATCAACTTTTAGCTACCTCCTCTCGCTTACTTCACCAAACTCCGACGTTTGCCTACACAACTTTTCCTCTGAAAATGCCACCAAGACCGCATCCTCCGAAAACAGAAACCAGCTCACCTGCTAACTCCCCTCATGTGCTCATAGCAACACTAAACCTCCACCTAATGCATTCTTATTCACCTCCCTGACCACTCCATCCATATAACCTTGAAGAAATATCTCAGCTCTGCTTGCCACTTTCAATTCACACACCTTCACTTCCTATCTGCCCCCTATCTCATTTTTGTTCCTCTTCCACCCCTGCTCCACTCTAATCTAATCTAATCTACCAGTAGATGACCAGACTTTCCTTCACCTTCATGACCTCCTCCAGGCATTGCCCCACAGACGCACATCTACCACTCTTTTCGCACAAAATCCATCCGGTCCATTGCCCACTGCACCAACGGCCATCTTTACTCATGTGTGCTTGTGGACAACTTGCTTTCCGAACAAGCTATTTCTCGCCACTAGCTCTCGCTCTAAACACAAACCTTTCAGATCATCTGAACTGCAATTTTTTTCCAGGAACGTCATACCTTGCTTCACCATTCCCTATCACTGGTCTCCTAGTCTAAAATTTAGGTCGTTAGGACTCCCACATTGTATTCACCGTCAAAACTTAATACACTTGCTCAGGCTAATACAATAATGCTTCCTCTCCAACTCACTTTTCTTGTTACCTGATCGATAAATACTCAGAAACGTCTATTTTTTTATACTAAATTTAACTCTACCCATATCAATTTCAAGGACACTTCCATCCACTTCGTAATGCCTACAGATTACTCAATATCAACACCAAACTGACACGCGACAAATCTTCCTACACGCCCGACCCCTCGCAATTACAACATCGAGATCGCATTTGCCTCTACCTTTCAAATTAGTCTCACTTAGCACCCTTCCTCCGCACAAATATTTCGCCTATCTCTCTCCTCATTGATCAGTCAGTACAACAACCACGCACATTTAACGACCCTATCGATGGAGGTTTGGAGATGCGTGGGCCTCTCCTTCTCCAGCTTGTCAAGCCTTTTTAGAAGAAGGAAATGACAGACGAGGAAATTCCCAGCCTCCGCGCGTCGTCATAAGAGGATAAGTACAATTAAAGATTTACGTAGGCGAAAAAAAAAGTAGCCACTTCACGGTTGCCAACAACACTAAACTTATTTTCATGAAGCGAGCATACAACAAATTTGGGTGACATAGAAACAATTAGAAAGGTTATCAAATAAAGTTGGTCGATCTACTTCTGCTTCTCTATCTGAGCCTACGTCCTCTACGTTAGGGTAGCGATTAGTTTAGTGCCGCACCAGTGACCAGGGTCAGGTCAGTGGAGCTTCGGCGATCAGGTTTAGAGGCACACCTGAGACACCAGTGACCAGGGTTAGTGACGCACCGGTGATCAGTTCAATGGCGCACTAGGTAACAGGGTGGGCGGACGCACCCATGATTAAGGTTAGTGACGGATCAGTGATCAGGGCTTGGGATGCACGCGAGTTCACCGGACAAACGCACACCCGAGCCACAAGAGATAGCCCGTCGGGCACAGAGGCACCCGAGTCGACTGACACCCACAGCGCTATGACCCACCTGGTCAGGGGCTGGGGCTATCTTTGCCGGCGACTTGAGCAGAATGGTCTGCGCCTGGAGTGGTTGGCCGGAGTGGGTGGTGAGGGCGGAGGAATTGGACAAAGGAGCAAACAGCAGGCGGCTGCCAGAACTCCCTGGCACCTGACGTACAACCATCTGGCGACAGGAGACAGTTGGTTATGCCAAACAACTCTACTAACGCTTTCTGTCGCAGTGGCCGAGTAAATAGCAAGCTGTCCTTACTGATACTTCAGAGGAGAGGAGAGCGAGTGTTTCAATCTCGGCAACCCACAACGCAAGCCTTTTGGGCGGGGAGATGAGGCTCGTTTCTACGCATGTGTCAAGTCTACTCAAAAGGGTGAACCGATGGTGTTGCTATTGTCTAATGCCTACACATACTGATGCTCTGCTTTCGAAGAATATAAACCAGAAATGGAAAGCTACAATTGTTTCAAATAAATTTCAAGAGTGTATTGCGGAGTAGAAACGGATTGATCAACAGTAGCCCCGAAGGGAGCAGTGCACACCAGTGTCAAATACGGTACGCAGTTTTGCAGAAGTATCCTATTTTTTTAATTAGATTAATATAAATTTTTGCGAGCACAACTCAAAAATGTAAAGCAGGTTCGAAGTAGCCGTTTCCCCTACTTGGGAGCTACAAGGAGTTACAAAGAACTTGAGATCCAAAAAGGCATCTCTGCCCATCCTTCAATTTGCATTAAAGTGAACCTTCCAGAGTCCTCCAGGAGGACTCGCCGTGTGTAACTCTCTACAGTCACACAGATCTCAATGAGGCTTTTGTGTGCTGCAAAGCATCCAGTTTGCTCTGTAACCGTAGCGAGATCTCTATAGATCCCCCCCACCGTATTGTTGAGTGGGTGGGAAGCAGTGTGGCGAGAGGCCTTAGACTTGGCTGTCTCTTCCCTACCAGGGACCGGTGTATAAAGACAGGGCTCTCTCCTGTCACACTGCGCTGGCGCTTGGTTCGCTGTTTCGTGGGGATTATACAGCTAAGCCTCTCTCACCACGTGCAGGTGGCCACTTTCTCTTGAGTGGGCACAGAGCCAGGCCCATCTAGGTCTGTTTTAGCTACATTGTCGCCGTCTGTTTAGCTACAGTGTCGTATGGGTCTGGAGACTGGTGTGGTGGTCGTAGCTGTGGATGTTGACCTCATCGAGACTGCACAGGGTGGGCCCTGTTTTACCGCCGTGGCATGCACGGGACTGCGCATCCCCCGTTCATTGCGTCCATGGCTGTCTCCCTCCACCTCAGCGATCGGTTGGGTAACTAAGTTAGGCTAATCGAGGAAGGACGCACCCAATTTCGTCGCCACATGAACTCGGCATCCATGCAGAGACTCAAACTCGCGACATGCAGTACTAGTGGCTGGCTCAGCTGTCAGGAACACTGACCGCTCAGCCGATGCGGCCTCAAGCTGCCATCGTAACTTACGATTTCATGTTGCTGGTAGAGATTAGATTTAGAGTGATGAGGCTTCCTAGCGCGCTAGGAGTCAGTGTCCTTCTGGCATCTAACATCAAATTGTTGGTAAGTAGGAAGTGCAAATACATGTCACCAAACATTTTTGGTAACATGCTTTAGGCTTGACCACACGAATGCTTCCATAGAAAGCAGGACGATGTTTGTATTATATTAACACAAATGATTTAGCTATATTCTTCTACTTGGCAATCGTTTATGATGTCTATTCTTTATCCTGTTAGTTTCCTTATTGGATAGTTGGAACCACTACTAGGATTCATTAATTTTTTAATGTTTGATAGCAACTACTTGCTATAACTTCAACTATAAACACACCCTCTCAACATTCTGCCGTTGGGGTTGAAACATTGCCTGAAACATATCCAGTCTTCTTTTTTACAAAGGCGACCATCCTTGTTATTGTACAAGATGAAGATCGATTTAACTATCGGAACCGAACAATACCACTTCGCTTTATGAACTCGCATGGTACAAATGCAGATTTTTTTTTCAAATGGTAACAGTTCAATACATTGAAAGACAATCAGACATCAGAAATAATAGTCCGTTTTCAACAGAAGAGAGGATACTTGAAGAGAAGAGTAGATCATGTGCTTGTAGCTACGTGTCGAGCACAAACTAACATGGGAGGATGTGCTCATGAGGATGACTATCTCAACCATTCATCAATAACATTCATCGACTAACGGAAGAGTGGCGGTCTAAATTGATCGTCAAGAGCAACCAGCCATTAGCAGACTCTTTACAGACACGATTTATCTGCCATGCGGCCCTTATGCAGGCATGAGAGACACGAGCTCAGAGGGATTCTGGATTATCAGAATAAGGAGATAATAGAAACAGTCCGTAAATGTAATCGTCAACGTGACTCACCTTGGTAGGGGAGGCATTGACGGTCTTAGTGGGGGAAAGAAGACCAAGCTTCTGAGCTTGCTCAAGAGTGATCTTGGTGTGATTACCTGGTGAAAAAGTTTAAAAGTTGAAGTTACTAGACTGAACACAGTGCAGATAACTAGCTAGGTTTAGGATGAGCTCAATTAGTGTAGCTGGTATTTAAAAATTTTTGGTTAATCCGTGACGCACGACACAAAATGTTTTATTTCCAATTTTTTACAAAAAAAATATAAGGGCTAAGTTGTGTGAGTGTGAGCGTGTGAGGGTGTGAGGTGCACCTTGCCGTCGGCCACCCCCCTTTCTGGGAGATGCGGCCTAGTGTCTGTATCTGTATCATTAGTATTTGCCATTTTCATGATATAAAAAATAATATTTATGGTAAAGTGTGGGTTTGATTGAAATGATGCTGCATCAAGCCTTGGACAAATGTTAGGTTGGATTAGGGCTATTGGATTTTGATCAGCATAAAGTCAATGTCCTTTACGCTTCGAATACCAAGGTGCCACAGGAGGTACAGTAACTCTCAGATGCCAAGGCCATATGGTGCCAGCACTCCCCAGTTTACAGCCAGGAGCGCCATCACTTAATCTAACCTGCTTTAGAGCCCTAAGGATTTGCAGTTGTTCTTAAGGTCCAGGAACAATGCGCCGTAACACATGCTGAGGAGGAAGATTTAGTAAACAAAAGAAACAAAAATCCCGTGCATGAGATCCATATTTAGTGTAAGGAATCTCACACATGATAACAGTATAAACGGAAAGAAACGAGAAGAGAGCCGTAGAAAAAGCTGCATGGAAAATAAAGCGCACCTTGGCTGTTATAGGCAACACAAGGGGAGAATTTAGTGTATGTTCAACAACTATTGGGATATTGGTCAAGAGGGTGAGAGAGCTCAGTGGAAAAAAATGTTAACAAAACACGAGATGTAAATGAGAAAAATATGAGTTACGTACATTAAGAATGATGGAGAAAATAGGAGATAGTGTAGGATGAAAAAGAAGGATGACGGAGAGGGAAGTCTGATAATGAATGATGAAGGAGAGGGAAGTCTGATAGTGAAGAGTGAAGGAGAGGGCGAGATGAGGAGAAACAGAAGGCAAAGAATGCCCCCAAAAAAATTGTACGTCTGTCCGCACAGAGACACTATGCAAGCTTTAAAAAAAGTTGGTGCAGCAAATTGATCCATATCATTCAGGAACTTGAGTGAAGCTTAATTACTCCTTGACAATTATAACGGATTAACACATTTAAAGTGACCTTCACTTTTTTGGATGCAGAAGCACAACATTTCAGGTTGTGAATGACCCAGCGAATGATATGAATGAAGTTGAAGCAAAAAATTATGAATTCACAGGTGCTAGATTACAGAATTGCCAAAACAGGGTTGGTTAGCTACTAATCGTGTGCTAGATACTGAAGATCCCTTTTCAATTGAAAGTCCTGCTCAAATAATCCATCTTTAATATCAACTCTATGTGCAGTTAGAAGTAAAACTTTGTGACCTCGACCTTCCGGAAATGAAAATATAATTTGACTATATTGGCTATAGATAGCTCGTATAAAAGACCTCCATATCCTTAGGAGTACAGATACAGACACTAGGCCGCATCCCCCAGAAAGGGGGTGGCCGATGGCAAAGCGCACCTCACACCCCCCTCACACTCGCACAACTTAACCCTTTTGTGCTAAAGGGTCCGGCCGGTACCCCCGTAACATACACTCTGGGTCACGAGTGCAGTCCGAGGATCTGTCGTCAGCAGCAGGGCCTGACAGTTCTCACTGGTTTACCCAAGCCGCGTAATGATGGCCGGGCCCCCTCACCCACGACCATCGTGACAACGGGATGCCAAGAACGGGAGAGCACATCAGAGCAGCGTCAAAATCAACCATTCGCCACTCACGCCTGTTCATTGCACGCTCTCTCGCCACCTCCACATTCATGTCTCTTCTTCCTTACGCCTGCTTCACACCATCCATCCACCCAAACTTCGGTCTACCTCTAGGCCTGCGACTCCTCGCCTCCGCATTCATTACCCTTTTCACCCATCTCCCCTTATCCATCCTCTTCATGTGCCCGACCACCTCAGAACACGCGAATCCAGTCTGTCCTCCAACTTCTTCACCATCCCTGTTTTGATTCAAACCACGTCATTGGTGATCCGGTCTCTCAGCGTTACTCCAACCATGCTCCTCAAACATTTAATCTCGAAAACATTCAACCTCCTCTGCTTTCACGACCCAAGTCTCAGCTCCGTAGAGCACAGTTGGAACAACAACACCCTCATACAGCCCTATCTTTGCTTCCATCCCCAACGTCCTACAGCTCATAACACTCTTTAGTGCTACCAACACTTTACATCCCTCCTTCACTGGCGCCTTCACTTCAGTTTTCCCTGGTTCAGATATCTCCGCATGGGAGCCCAGAGACCTAAAACACTGAACTCCCTCCAAGAGCACTCCATTTAGGGTGACACTAATTTTGCTCGCATCGCCAGGCCTCGAGCATCTCATCACTTTCCTCCTACCGACGTTCACTCGAAGCTTCCTCCTCTCACACACTCCACCAAACTCAAACACTAGCCTACATAGCTTCTCCTCTGAATCCGCAACCAGGGCCGTATCATCACCAAATGGCAACTGGCTCGACTGCCAACTCCGCCCATTTGCTTCCAACAGTTCCAAGCCACGACCCAGCACAGTCGCGTTCACCTCCCTGACCACTCCATCCATCTAGAGGTCGAACAGCCAGTGAGACATCACGCAGCCGTGTCTCAGTCTCACTTTCACTGTGAATCAATCACTCACCTCGCTTCCCACTCTGACACATGCTTGGCTGCCAGCATAGAAACTCTGCACCGCTTTCAACAGATGTCCGCCCACTCCATACAAGCGCAACATCCTCCACAGCGCTTCCCTGCCAATCCTTTCGTATGACTTCTCCAGATCCATGAAGGCCCAGAACACATTCTTTCCTTTGGCAAGGTACTTCTTACAGACCTGTCTCACTGCAAAACTCTGATCGGTACACCCTTCACCACTCCTAAAGCAACACTGTTCCTCTCCAATTGCGCAGTCCGTACAGTCTCTAATCCTTTTGATCAGCCCTCTCCCGTACAACTTACCAGCCTCACATAACAGACTGATACCACTCGAGTTGCAGCATATATTTCCATCTCCTTTGCCCTTATATAGCGGCACAATGCAGGCACAGCGCCACTCAATCGGTACCACGCCTGCCATAGAACACAAGTTCAGTAACCACACCAACCATTCGACAAGCGTTACTCCACTCTTCTTTAGGCACTCGGTCGCAACGCCATCCAAACCAGGGGCTTTCCCTGCTCTCATCACGTCCACCGCCTCCTGCACCTCTTCCCTAGTAATGTCCGCCACAAGTCTTTCTCCCAAAACTGGCATCCGAGCACCACCACCCACGGCAACAATGTCAGCCTCTCTGTCATCCTCGACATTCAACAACTCATCAAAATACTTGGCCCACCTCTTCCGTACATCACCATTTTCCCACAACAACTGGCAGTTTTCATCTTTCGCCACTTCCTCCTTTCCGGTCTCTCCCTTTCTCATCTTTTTAACCTCTTTCCATAACATCTTTTTGTTCTCAAAATTCTGGCACAACCGTCTGCCCCACCGAGCATCAGCGTCCTTTTTGGCTCTCCTCACCACCCGCTTCACCTCGGTTCTCCTCTCTTTGTAGCTTTCATAAGCTACCACCAACTTCACCTGCAACCACTCCTCAAATGCTCCTCTTTTTCGTGCCACCGCCAGTTTGACCTCCTCGTTCCACCACTCGCAACCTTTCCTTCTGCACCCGCAAACACGGCGCGCACCACACACCTTTTTCGCACATCTCAGCAACGCATCCCTTAACGCCTCCCATTCTTCCTAAACACCTCTCAAGTCCTGTCCTCTCACGTTGTTATATTCTTCTCTCAACGCCCGCTGGAACTCCTCGGCTCTACTTCTCACATTCAGTCCACTCGCTTTCACTACCTCTCTCCCTCCTCCCATTCGTTTGTTGCCCTTCCACTTCTGTCCCACTCTTAATCTACCTTTCACCAGCAGATGGCCAGACACTCCTCCACCTTAGTAGTACTAACTTAAAAAAAAGCCTTGCCTTCTCTACATGTATGGTACTTGACTCGGGTCCAATTAAAGGTGCGCGTTACAAGCTACACTCGACTGACAAATTAACATGATCAATGAATCATGCACAGTCACAGCTATCATAAGATGCGCTATCTGTCCACAGACAAACTGACTGTATCTACAGTATGTTACCATTTTGAGCTGCATTGTATAAGTCAATGATTGATCCTATAGTACAATGACTAGATGCCTGCGTTGCCGACAGTCGATTGGCTTTTGAGAATATAGAATGGAAACACTAATGCAGTTTCAGGAAAATGAGAAGTAATAATTTGAAGAGAAACATGCCTGCTGTTTCTTTAGCTAGTTGTAGCTGCACTAGGAATCGCTATAGCTAGTACAGCCAACGAATGTGAGTAGATCATTACACGCAAGCAGTGTTACTCTGGCAGTGGTCTGCCAGGAAGACTATTAGATTGTCTCGAAAGAGTCGTTAACTTAGCGACATTGATCGATTGCTACTCCAATGCTGGTCAGCAGGATAAAACCTATGCAATACATTCATCTACCCTTATTCATACAAATGTTAAAATTCAGAAGTTTCCTAACGGAAAATATGTTGCATACTGACGGGAGAGGATGTTTTGGTTCATATTAACTAAGGCGAACATTCAAAACAAACTTGAAACAGTTATGCATAGCAATTCAAGAATTATCAACGGACTCGTTTTTCAAACTGTTTGGGTTACAATGAATTTCCCCGGAAATTTAGCTATTCCAGTAGCAACAACTCCCTTAACCAAAAATCTCCCTCCCCCCCTTGAACGAGAATCCACCAACATTCCTCCTCCCCAACATACCCGAAAAAGTTGTAGCGGCAGTGACGGGGGTACCACCGCCCCCTCCTCTCTCCGATTCATGGTCCAACATCCCCCCGCCTCCAAAGCCTCCAAGCACCACGTTGCGGCCACCAATGCTGCCCACCACGCTGCCGGCCCCCCCACCGCTGGCGGTGGTGACGGTGGAGCCCAGCACCACGGTGCGGCCGCCCCCGCTCACCATAACGGTGCGAGGGGCGGCGGTAGAAGGCAGCAGTCGAATCTGCTGGTGCTGGCTGGTAAGCGTTGTGGTGGAGGGGCCGTGGCCGGCGGCACTGGACATAACGAGCTTGGTGACGCCCTGCTGGCAGATGAAAAAAGAGTGTTATTGTTGATCAGGAATGTACAGATATTGCACTTTAATAAATGTTTAGACACACAACAGTTTTTCGACAAAGGGTGGCTTTGGGAATCGGCAATCGGAAAGGATAAACTGCTACGAAAGCTGCAAAATAAATTGCAGTAGAAATTAACAAGGCTATGTACGATTGGAACAACAAATATATTAGCACAAAGCTCCTTTAAAGTAGATAAAAAGGTAGTTAGCTAGTTGATGACAGTTGCTATAGAATAATAACCCATCTCTTGCTCACTTGAATAGTGACTTGTTTGATAATAACCCCCCCTGCTCACCTGACTTGTGACTTGTTTGATAATAACCCCCCCCCCCCCCCCACTTGACTTGTGACTTGCTTGATAATAACCCACTCACTGCTCACTTGACTTGTGACTTGCTTGATAATAACCCCCTTCCTGCTCACTTGACTTGTGACTTGCTTGATAATAACCCCCCCCCTGCTCACTTGACT
>SDVV010031069.1:0-11596 GCA_016164225.1 Gammarus roeselii
TATGATAAGGTCGTGCTCTGAAATGTCTTCGGGAAGGCCCTCCACATCGTCCTATGCGACATGTGTCGAGTATTCCTCCCAGCTGGCTTTCCGGTAGTCGGATCGAAGTTCCTGTGTGTTAGGATTGTTTGGTCGGTTAGTAAGGAGCGATATGATCACTGGGTTGTGATCACTGTCATGTGTTGAAGGCAGGACTCCCCAAACGAGTTGGGGAGCTAAAGTAGGGGAACAGATTGATAAATCGATGGCTGTTTCACTTTCGAGGGTGATCCGTGTGGGTTGTCCGTCGTTAAGAAGGACCAGGTTATGAGTGTGTATGGTGTTGGCCATTATCACTCCTCTGTTTTTGCCTAACTTAGTCACCTCCCCTAACTAAGGGGAAACGGCTGTATGTCTATACATACTATATAATTGAACGAATATAGTGCAATATTGAACAGATTAGTCCAATACAATGTTAATTCATAGGAGGGGACGGTCCGCCTCTCGCTCAGTGACATGGTATCATACAACAGCTTTGTGTAGATTGTCATTAGTTTTTGATACTATGAACTTCAATTTTCATAAATAGTCATCTCAAGAAGCGAACATAATAAAATAATTACGAAAACTCAAAACATTTTATTTGAGAAACAAACACAAACGCAGATTAGGTAGGCCTGCTTACCACATAGAATTTGTTATCAACAACATTTAACGGCAACTCCGGATAACGGTAGGCAAAATTCATTATACACTTTATTTTGTGACGTAAATGATTTTGTTTTACTAGATGATCCATTTTTCCTACATTCTTTGAAAATCGAGAGGCAAAATACGGGTCAACACTTATAACATGGCCATATATTTTAGTCAGACACGTAATAGAATTATAACGATGGAAACTGAATCAAAGTTTGTTAGAATAATCAAGTTCAATTATAGTTTACAATTTCAGGACTATTTCTATTATTTAGCAGATCCACTCTTTAACTCTAATAGCCAGTCTAAACAAACGAGTACTGGATTTCTGAGTGTCCAGGACAAATTCAATTGAATGTTTCACGTTTGTAGGAAATTGCATGGAAAATTTACCCTACCCAAAATATTTTCGGGTTTAGCATCTGATCATTAATATTTTCAACCAACCAATATGTTAAATTTCTTCTACTGAACTACTCGTTGAAACTCAAGTGTTTGTAGACGCTCCAACGATTCCCCATCCTTTTCATTTTTATTGATTTTTTTCACCTATTCTTCTTGCTATCCTCAGTATGACATACTTTTTTCTTGATTTCGTTTGTTGACGCCTTTTTTTTTACAATTGGTACTGCTGGTAGTAGTCACGAGGCAGAGGCTCTTCTTTCAGGCAGCTGTCCGGGTTTGTACTCAGCTCGGCGGCACAGTCGAAGCCTACCGTCGGGGTCCACGCCTTGGCGAATTGCTCCGGGTCAGTGATGAGGCAACCATTTGGCTCCTTCATGTCGTTGGAAGGTTCGTCGTCATAGTTACCGCACATCCCACACATGTAACCGTGATAACGACTAGCAACCTGAAAAATTTAGATAGATCAACAACGATTCTTTAAAGCACATATTTGTAAGTCAATCACTTTATGTTAGTCAATTTGAATCGTATGGGTAAGGTTTCATCATGAGACTAAAAGTTTCGTATTGCAAATAGAAAATATGTGATCAAGATTTTCGAACTTACTGAGATGTAGACCTTTCCTTCCTTGAGCAACACATCGACCGTATCGTCGATCTCGACCTTGAAGAAACCATTTCGTCTGTAGATGTATCCGGCAACCTGCTGTCCTTCTCTAGAAGAGTAGTGGATGGCCTTCACGTACTCATCGGCCTTCAAGGCCACTCCGTTTACCTACAGACGGTCGGGAGAAACGATTCACACTCTCTAAGACACACAAAAGCGTTGTTCTAATTTATATTGAAATACCAACTTGTTATTGTGAGGAGTCACCTCAAATAAGTAGTCTTTCTCAAAACTGTACATCGCAACGCATGCTGGCGTCCTGGCACGAGATTGCAAGGAATGGCAATGTAAACAAAGAAACACGAACGAACGACTTGGTAGGGACTCGACTATTTTGTATACCACCGATTACACTACTTTGAATGGACTGAAGATTAAACCGATAAAGGCCAGCCCACACTTCACACAAACATGGCTACGGATGATTTTCAAAAATTGATGTGGCAAACAAATGAACTTTGTGCGATGATGCGAATAGAGCAGCATCCTTTAATTAGGAACATTACCGATTAAATACTCAGTCCCCGGCAGAAATTAACTCAACCTACAGTAACCGCGTGTATTAGGATTAACTATTCTGGGCAGAAATTCTCCTCAATGAGGAAGAACCAATTACGAAGTGCATACCAAAGAATACCCGACTACAAGGTAGTGATGTCTGGCGATGAGTGTTGACAAGCCTCTACGTTCGACTTGTTTGAAATCTGAGCAGTAGCTATACCAAGTCATGGTTTAGCCACAACAAGGATAGATTGCATGAGAATATCAGTTTTAACTTTATTAATTTTTTCATTCAAATTTTAAATATTATTTATGGACTATTACTGTGTAGTACCATGAGTCAGATTTGAGTAATTTATCAGTTACCTCAATGCGGGCTGCGTTCACGTTGATGATGAACTGCTTGACCTGTCCAACGACCTGAACAGCCAGTCCCCCAGAGCTGCTGGTCTTGACAGCCACGGCAAACGGGTCAGCATGTCCCTCACACGGCGTGGATACCAGAACCGAGCACGCGCTGGCGGAGAAGTTGGCACGCATCCCGTCGTATGTGGTAATCTTGGAAGATAACAATGCACAATGGAAGCCTGACCACTATCAACTTCTTTTAAGGGGTTAATCAATAGCTTCGAATTTAGCGAAGCGGTTACCTGTGCAAAAATTGATTTAAATTCTTTTGTCTTGTACATCTGTACGTTGGTTTCACTCACCTCCCATTTATTGTTCAAAAAGTTTCAAAAGAACTAGCGAATAGCGTCATCTGGGAGAGGGATTGAAGGTTGTTGACAAACTAAATTAACAATAAAATGTACGTAATTTTTAGTCATGTTTGATTCCATAGCATCTGCAAAATTTAATTAATCGTCGTTGCATGGTGAATAATTTATCCTGTTTCCGATAAATCACATTGGGAGAACAATGTGTTACACTAAACTTTGGGTTAAACTCTTTTTTTTTTTACAGATTGCAATGCAAGATGTTTGGAAGAGCCATGATTGCAGTACAACAGGACTCTTCCTCTTCTGATCGAAGCATTGACTGGTCAATCCCCGCCAAGAAATTTGCTCCTTTTAACATTGTCCTGCTGGCTGTTTGACCACCCACAAAATTGGTCCCATCGGCTTTCGTTGGCCCAAAAAAAAGGTTAATTCGGTCCCATCAACTTTCGGTGCACGAAACAAACTGTGCAAATAACATTTAGGTTTAAGAAAATCTTCTTCCCACAAAAATAGAATGTCGTACAATTTCCAGTCAAAGGTTTTCCATCGGAACGCCGCAAGCGCTCAACAATGCACGAATTTGACGTTGAAAGGAACGTGTTTTTAATTTAATTTTGCAGAATTTAGTCATGATACCATTTTACCAAGCTTCATTCTCTCTCCCTCAGAAGCCGATGGAGTTAAACGTGTTATATCGTACAGGCGTCAATGTAATAATAGAAATAGATTTCAGCACTTGAAATGGCAAAAATAGATTTCATTTCACGCTTATCAACGATGGTTAACCCATTATCTCACGCTTATCAACGATGGATAACCCATTATCTCACGCTTATCAACGATGGATAACCCATTATCTCACGCTTATCAACGATGGATAACCCATTATCTCACACTTATCAACGATGGATAACCCATTATCTCACGCTTATCAACGATGGATAACCAATTATCTCACGCTTATCAACGATGGATAACCCATTATCTCACGCTTATCAACGATGGCTAACCCATTATCTCACGCTTATCAACGATGGCTAACCCATTATGTCAACAATTGGTTCAATTTATTAGTGAATGAGCCTACAGTATTTAAATCCTAGTAACGCACTCCGGTGATAATTCACTGGTTTTGTTTACATAAATCACGATATCTGTTTTGAATACAGGGTCAACCTTTTCCACTCCTTTCTTCTAAGAAGATGCAACATTGAAACTCGTGTTGTGGCTCCAGTGGAAATGAAGCCCATATAAAATTCAATTCAACACTGAAATAGTTTGTCAAAACAATTCAAGTTTTTGAATATTTATCACACGTTTCCACTTACCTTCTGTCCGTCAATGACACAGTAGTCGTCATTTCCTTGATAGTCAGATTGGTGGCCAATCTTGATTGCATCGTCCACCCAGAACGGGAACCCAGAAGTGCTTTGGGTCAACCTTTTCTGGCCAACTTGTTCTTTCCAACTCCAAGTTCCGTCTCCCGAACTGGAATGAGGAATCTGGATTTCGCAACTATTTCAAACGTCATCAGCACAGAAGTCTGTAACTATCTGAGGATTAACAAAGCGACGTCATCAGCACAGAAGTCTGTAACTATCTGAGGATTAACAAAGCGACGTCATCAGCACAGAAGTCTGTAACTATCTGAGGATTAACAAAGCGACGTCATCAGCACAGAAGTCTGTAACTATCTGAGGATTAACAAAGCGACGTCATCAGCACAGAAGTCTGTAACTATCTGAGGATTAACAAAGCGAGATTGATTTATAAATACCTGAACATAAATGGGCAACAAAGAATCGCTGGCCAACGATATTTTATTAAATATTTGTCTTATAACCATGCCATCGTAAACTTCCTAATCTTCGTGTTTAGGCTAGAGGCGCGCATCAATCGACTAGAGGACAGTTGACGGAGTACGCGATGCAAGAAATTAAGAGTACCATTTAACATTTCACCCCCGAAGCATCCTCGCGCGCAAAACGGTCAGCAGCGAGCTCTTGAAATTATATGTTTGTCCTACGCTATCGGTTCACCCATCGCTAGGCCTTCTATTCGGTTGACCCAGTCACACGATCAGCAGAGTAGTGCGTTTTGTCTGTTGCCGTCACAGTTGCCCTGACCAGGAGACAAGGTCCTTGCCGTAGTGTGCAGCAGCGACCGGAAAAGTAATTGTTTTTAGCCACACTGACGTGCAGACGGATCAGCTGATGCAGTGTGTTTTTGTCTGTTGCCGTCAGCTCTCCTGACCAGGTGACAAAGTCAGTGCTGTAGTGTGCAGCAGCGCCAGGAACAACAATTGTTAGCCACTCTGCTGTGCATACGATCAGTTGACTGTTGCACTCACAGCTCTCCTGACCAGGTGGCAAGATCCGTGCTGTAGTGTGCAGCAGCGCCAGGAACAACAATTGTTAGCCACTCACTTGTGCAGACGATCAGCTGTGCGCTGACCGAATGTTATTTGCCCCAGGCATTCATTTCTACCGAATTGCTTCGGTTTTGCATAATTGATCAAAAAAGAACGTAATTCATTTTTTTGTCTTGATGATGTAATCTACAGTTTGCAATGAATTTGTTTACGTATAATGACCCAGGAAACAATCATCATTCCTACTCAGAGGAAGTGCAATTGAAAGAAAGTGGCTGGCTACACAAGTACTGAGCACATAAAAATTTTTGGGATTAAGAATTTCGGGATAAATTCTTGTGCAGTATCTGGAGAAAGTACACTCAGATGAAATTACTACTGAGCGCGCTCGCATCTGCATTCCAGGTAACCTTATTCTACTTGCGTATTCACAGACCCTGATACTGTTTTAACTTACTGGTCAAGAGAGTCACAGATAAGTATGTTCGAAATGAACCCACCTTTTTGCTGTCCCGCTGGACTGGATTCCAGTTGGACCAAAATCGCCTGGGCATAAGTCGAAGTCTTGTTTCAAGTTGAATATAGTCTTTCTCATCCATACCCAACCATTTTGTATTAGTAACTGAAGAACCGGCGATTTGCACTGGATGCCGTCAGTCTGGTGGATGAAAAGGCAAAGATACCTAAGTCATCAGCAGCTGAACATCACCCAGCCCCTGCATCTGTCAACATCATACCGAATTAATTTTTAAGGTGTATCAAAGTGTGTTAACTACGTACAGACTCGAAAAAGAATTCGTTTATGATTGAAGTTCATGAAATATCTTCAACTCTCATTTACCGTTCGTTATTTGAATTCATCTGAAAGGTAATAGTTATTAACCACTAAGAAGCTTTGTCCAGATGTAATAACGTGAGCAACTTCTACATGAAGCTAGATTTCACGTGGGATAAGTGGTTAGGTTCTCCGATTGTAGACGAACCAAAAATAATTATTCATTAGCTACTGTACATGTTACGGGTAAGAATGCCATTGAATAGCCAATGTAGTTGACGCATTATTGAGCATGCATTAAGACGACGATGAAAGCGAACTGGGTGATGGTTGAGGCTACACATATATTGAGCAGGTATTTCTAACATAAAATAACTTAATTTCAATCCTTTTGAGGTTAGTTCGCAGTGTTCTATACTGCGTTCTATATTCTATACTGCGAATTCTCTATCTTCATCTTCTCTAGAAGCAACATCACTCATATATTCTCAATACTTTGTCATATGATGCAGTCTGAACGAAATGAATAGACAAGTTTCATATATTCTCAATACTTTGTCATATGATGCAGTCTGAACGAAATGAATAGACAAGTTTCGGCTAGAATTGTGCTCCATTCATGACAGAATCAATGAAAAGACCGTGCCTCCTATGGCTGTACCCGATCGCCCAGCACCCCAATATTCAACAGGGTAAGAACGCCACCTGTTACAGAATATAATACTATTCTTTCAATTGATTATTGGCGTTTATTGGCGTTTATTGGCGTTTTATTGGCGTTCTGCGTCCCAAGGTACTGAGATTATTCATCCACAATCTTTCCTCACAACAGACACAAATAAATTGAAGCAAAAGCATTTCTTTAGGAAGTGTGCCGACACCTACTGAAAGAATTCAGACCATTCAATAAATATCCACTATGTAAACATTGAAGGCAAGCATTATGCTCTTATTTTTTTCTGTTATTCAGCATCGAAGCATCAAAAAATAATTCGTTAATGATCAATATTTGAAGAGGAAGCCCAAATGATTTTAACTTCTAACTCATCTCCGCTGCGATTTGTAATAATGCATATTATGTTTCAACATTGCTGCTTAATAAGCTCGACACATTAGGGATAAAAACAAGCTAATCAATAATTTTTTATCTAGGGAAAATGGGATTTACTTCTGCTAAGTTTTAGAGGGCAGGGCATCTTAAGAAGATTACTTTCTGCGAAAATATGTTTATCAACTCAGCAAAAATACTTGGAAGACGGTCTTAAATAAGATTCATTTTCTGAAAGCTTGCTAGTGTGATTTGTGTCCTGTACATGAAACCTTTCATCCTGCTTGGACCGGTGATATTGGACAGTTTAGAATGAACGGGATTTCTAGCACGTTTTTTTTGTTATTGTCATTTTAGTGACTAATATGATATTTTAGAATCTTCTACACGAGTTTTAGTACGATGCCATCGAAACTCACCTTTGTGACAGTATTACTGTACTCCAACTGGTCGTACTCTGCAGTTTCGGCAAATTCCTTCACTAGGTTTTGAGGGCGACCCCAGTGACTGCCGCATTGCTGTAAATCATCATATTTTTCCACGAGGCGCTGAAGGCCGGTTCCTGATAATGCTGCCTTTGTCTGGTGGAGAATGAACACTCGCGTAGTGATGGGGAAACAAAGGCCATACTAAAACAACAAATATGGACATTTTTATACGAACGCTGTTCAGAATAAATATATGGTCGATTATATTACCATTGGTATTGAACAATGCTCAAAAAAATGTGAAAGCTTATAGTGTATAAGCACTTTTCTTATTCCTCATATTGTTGAATGATGACTAGAATATAAAATTGTTTCCCCCGATAGTTGATCTCATTTACGATTTTTTCTAATGTGCCATTCTCGTCAGTTTTCCGATTTTAACATTTAGATCTCGACAAACTGGAAATTACTTTTCCAAGACGCTACACTGGATTTAAATGAAAACTTATCGGTTGATAAATGAGCGGACGGTTGAGTGAAAACTGCTTGAGTAAAATTTGGCTGTAATTCCTTTGAATTTGTTCTAGTAAGTTAGCTATGGAACGTTCATTCTTTAAAATACTGGCATTTTAAAAATGCGTGCAATGATTTTCTCGCGCATACCACACAAAATCAAATGGGAGTTACCAGCGCTGCCTGCTTTTGAATATCAGTGAGATAGAATGTGGATCTAAAAGGATTTCCAAAGAATTGGGTCTTGAAACATGTATTTCTACCAAACCTATACAATTGCTTTCAAATTGGACTTCCGGCGTCCCCTAGAGGGAGGGAGGGGATAGCTGTGCTCCCTGGCCTGCTGCCCCTACCCTATCTGTAACCGCAAGGAGTGCAAAAAGCAATAAACATGTCTGATGGCAGAACGGTCCTCTCATCCCATGGGGTGTTGTAAGCGTGTAAGCGTGAACGATGCTACTGAACTAAGACACTTGCTTCTTCACCCTGTCCACACGCCTCCTCGCTGAGCGGCTTGATTCACCAGTGTTTGAAGTGAGAGGCTGAGTAAAACCGTAATTAATCTATTATCCATTAATAACGTTTTCATTAGTGGGTCCCTCCACCAGTTGATCTAAGACACACCTATCAAATTCGAATTGCCCGTCTTTACTGACAGAGGGCAGAAATATTTAACATGTCTAGATACTAATCAGTCTAATGAAATCCTAATTGAAATCCGGAGAAAAATTTGAAAGGTGCCATGGATGGAACTTATATGGAGGATCTTCTTGTCACTACTCACCTTTAAACTTTGGACGGGACCTTCGCTGCATTTCCTTCCTGTATAAATGTCCAACTGCCTTGTAACGTTCAAATTCTTGGCTAGGAGTAGGGTGATGGTGTCCAAATCGTTGATCTTCGGCCTAGTAATTTCGCTCTCGAAGCAAACCTAGGAGCAAAAACGTACTCTCGTCAAACATTGCAAATCAATGATAACGAACTGTAACTGTCACTGGGTGATCAAATATCGAAAAATATTTTTCTGACTATTTAAAAAACAGAAAGAAAAAGTATTTAGAACATAGTAGATGAGTGCTGATCGTGAATGAAGTGGTGTTCCTAATTGCGATGTTATTGTAAAAAATATCAGCAAAATCTCTACTTGACTTTGAAGAAAGTAGCAAAATTTCTAAGTACACCCGATACTCATCGTGATCAATTGGCAATTCTGCCAACTCATCTACGGATCAAATCATGTTAACACACTTCAAAATATTCAACGAGGAGTTAAATTTGTTAAATTAAAATTTGAATAAAAAATTTAATTTTGGGGTTCACGTACATAACAAACAAGTTATGTGTTATACAAATTCGATTAAGTGAAATATATGTTGGCGCGTAGCTTTTGTTTTCCCATGCGAGGTGATTTTTTTCTTGACAATCTTAACTAGCAGCTTTGCCGCCCCATGACTACGCCCCTTCGGATACAGAGGCGGACGTGCACAGACATGGCCCATGCGTACTTGCATTCAATAATCCAGTCGTATTGAATAGTACTGCCGTTCAAACGAAAATAAAATTTCGAAACTCAATTTTTTAGTTTATACCAGTCTCGATAACCTACAAGGAAGACTCTGTATAATTTGACGTCATTGGCGTAGGTGTGTTGTTAAAGGTATACTTAGAAACCTTAGTGACGCAATGTTAGCATACGGCTAGAAGTCAGTGAGCTAGCTATAATCTAGATCAAACTATCTAATAAGCAATCCATCTTGATCTCACCGTATCGCAGGGATCTCCCTTCCTCGCAACGACTAGGACACTCTTGGTGAGCACTTGACCGGCAAGAGCGTAGCACTTAGTTTCGGCCGCCACCGCTTCATATGCTAACGAACTGACGCCAGCTTTCAAGACTTCGAATCTGAGGCTGAGTCCCCTCACCCACGATTCTGGAAAGATAATTTTAATTAAGGGGATTAACTTGTCATCATTTATTTGAATAAATTGTTCTCCGGACTGTACCGATTATTTAGGCTTTCCCATCATCCATAGACAACAGTAGTTTAATAATGAAATTTCATGCTTCATTATTTGCGTGGCTCTAGATTTACGTTAGACTGTAGGACGGTGATTTCTTATGTTTCACAATTAGCAGATTTCTTATGTTTCACAATTAACGTGTGTGTAGAAACAGCCCAGCTGTTATGATCTGACACTAGATATTTGTTTGTGGTAAACTCTTTGAACAGTAATATCAGTTAAATATCAAATTAGGTGATATACACGAAATCACGTACTTCAGGAAGAGGAAATTCCCGAAGTTGAAGAAATTGAAAAAGAGTGTTTTAAACACAACAGCGTGAGAATGGACTGGGCCTTTGTGGGGTTGGCATCCTCTTCACTCTAACATCTCCCAAGCTCCTTTCTCTGCTTAAAGGATGCTGGAAGTATTACCTCGTTGTACGGTCAAACTGGAACATTGATAACCAACGCACTCGAGTGGTTCTCCAGTGACAGCAGCCAATCTGCGCCCAATACCCTTCATAATCCGAGACGTTAATTCGCCCAACACACCCATTGTTTCCAAGGCTCTTGAGTTCAAACTACGCCCGTTAAACACTCACTCCAACCAGCCTGCCGCTGCAAGTAGATTAGGAAGCTGCCGAGCTGTGGCTGGGAGGGATCACCGATTCCTTGAGATGGTCTCGCTGTTTCAGCGTCGGTCAGTTTAGCTGGTTTCTGAGCCTGCTGTTGTCCGGTTGCGCCAAAGCTCTGAAAATGATTATAAGTTTTCAACTGCTTGAAAAGTGATGAGTCATCACAATGACTTTTGCATAGGATAGCTCAATGTTAACATCCATGTCGCAATTTCCAGCTTGGCCATCATGTGAAACGTTGTTGTGATGCCTATCGCCTGCAGGTTAGAATTAGATTGATTTCTTGTTGGTGCACCGCATGGTCAGCTCTCGGAACTTAAACTGACAAACAATCTATGATCGCATGCAAGATGTCGGCATATTGGCTAGAAACCGTATGCAGGGGGGCAGCACGAGCGGATAGGAGATGGAGGGAGTCGTTTCAAAGTCTCGTGCGAAAAAAAAGAACGCGCCGTCCAAACCCTGGATTAAATGAGGACCGGAGTACCAAACAGCCTAATTGATGACGCCATTGCCATGTAATCATTGAACAGCGCCTGGAGTCTGTTGTCGGTAGAGCGGAAAACTCGAATGGACATGTATGGTCCTTTGTATTTCAATAATTTAGAAACTGTTTCTGCAATTGGAAGAAAACTTTTTGAAGAAATTTTGTAATTGGATTCAAGTTATGAACTGTATATTTTATTTCAAGCACACTTTCTAGGAAACAGATTGTAGGACTACTGTAGCCTGACCTCATAGATCTTGAAGAACCAGTCACACTTTCTGAGCAAAATTTGTATAGTGTCTGTAAGGAAAGATTTCTGAGCATTTTCTATGATCGAAGAAAATAAAAATGTTTATATATATA
>SDVV010031070.1:0-11596 GCA_016164225.1 Gammarus roeselii
TACATATATATTATTGCATTACCTTAAGGTATTAGCGCCATCGTCCTCTCGTTGTCGTTACCAGCTGTGACAACACCCTGCCGCAGGTCAAACTATTGATAATTTCTTTCGCAGGTGGTTCTGGAAGAATTATCAAACTGTGCACATCTCATCCCCCTAATAACATGGTACAATTTTGTTGTCAGGCAATTAAACTGTTAACAATGACATTCAAACCCCAATAATGATAAAATCCCGCGATGTTTGAAACTTGGTAATTAAAGTATTCAGGAACACGTCACAGCCTTTTGATTATTAAATTACCGGCAGGGCTTCTTACACCCGTTGCACCCAGCACCTCATTCTTCCGGACATTGTATTTGATCATTTAGAGGGAAAGAAAGTACGAAGGCTGTACGAAGATTGCCCGAAAGAAGCACGAAGGCTTCCTTCATCCCCATATTAAACCTCCAACAGAAATTATCATCGCCAGAGGGCGCTGTAAAAGGCACGCGATGCTGCAAGGCGTGCACGCAACTGTGCGGCAAGATCGGAGCCTTAGATGAGGTGACTCCAACCTGGCACGAGATCACGTGACCTTGCACCCAGAACGTGGTGTCCAGAGGAACACTCCCTCCACAGCCTGTGGGTGGTGTAAATGACTGAGGTTTGAAACCACCTTCCATGACCGAAATACTTGATCAATAACAATTAGTTTTGTTGTCGTTTGGAAACAGGTTTCTAAACGACACTGACGGGAATAGTTTTCTCCAGACGCAGTTTTTATCAGGAGTGATGATTCCCTATTGTTGGAATTATTTATGTGTCTACCTTGAATCAGTTTATAAGTTTGCCATTTAAACAAAATTACATTTTTGGTATTGTCATTAATATAACAAACAGGAGTTGATTTTCTAAGTTTACCATATTTCTGAATGTTCTAAAATATTTTTGAAATATTAGGACGCATGGTGAGGATGGATGAAGGGAGATTGGTGAATAGGGTGTTGAAAGTAGAAGGTAGTGGACGTAGGCCTAGAGGGAGACCGAAGTTTCGGTGGACGGATGGTGTGAAGCAGGCGTTAAGAAGGAGAGACGTGAGTGTGGAGGATAGGCGTGCACTGGATAGGCGTGAGTTGAGAATGACTGTGAACGGATGAGTTCTGACGCTGCCCTGATGTGCTTTCCTGCCCTAGGCATATCGTTGGGGGACGGGACGGTCGTGGGCGGGAGGGGGGGTGGCGCGGTCATCATGACGCGGCAGGGGTAAACCAGTCACACTGTCAGGCCTTGCTGCCGACACTGACCTCGAACCGCACTAATGACCCGGAGGGTGTGTTGTGGGGTTCCCGGCCGGACTCTTTTGCGCAAAAGGGCTAAGGTGTGCGAGTGGGAGTGTATGAGAGTGTGAGGTGGCCTTGCAGTCGGCCACCCTCCATGCTAGGGGATTTCCGCCTAGTGTCTGTATCTGTGTGTTTCATTCCAGTTGCCTCTAAGCTTCAGAAGACAGCGGATGTGTCTTCTGAGGCTTTAACAAAAAATATGTTTTAGTGGTTCAACGGAAAAAAGTAATGTAGTAAAAATAAAAACGAATTCTTGCAGATACCAAACAGTTTTCCGAGTGGTAGACTCAGGCACGGACGAAAGGAAGTTTCGGAATTTGAAACAAAGAAACGAGAAGTTATGATTTTTAAATGGGTCTTTCTTAAGAAATGCATGTGTTTTTTTTAGAGCGGAGTCTAAGCCCGCCCAAGACTCAACAAGACTAAGTAGAATAATAATTGACTTTCATAGGGTTCCATTGGTCAGCATCATATCTCATAAAGTTTTAGTCGATATAACAATTACGATTATTCCATCCATGTGAAGTGCATAAAAGACGCTGAACCTAATCCCTAAAGGTTGTTCTCGTAGCTACTACGAAGCTGCCCAAAGGAAGCTCGTCGCACGTGACTCTACTTAAAATCTAATCGTATCCTGCCCTGAGGATTTCTTCCTGTAGAAGCAAGCGGTCAAAGAACAACAAAGCAAAGCCTCGGAATTGTGGCACGGCTTGTGCAGCATTTCCACCTTTAAATTGGTTTTGGGGGGCCATTACGAACAAGCTGAACCAGGAGAAAATATTAGGTTAGGGGCTAGAAGTGAGAGAACTAAACAGGAAGGAAACGTTGGGTTAGGAGTCAGGAGAAGAAACTGAGCCAGAAGCTAACATTGAGCTAAGGGGTGATGATGTGGGAACTGAGCCAGGAGCAAATATTGGGTTAGGGGCGATGATGAGGGAACTAAGCAAGGAGCAAATATTGGGTGAGAGGCGATGATGCGGGAACTGAACCAGGAGCAAATATTAGTTAGAGGTAATGATGAAGGAACTGAGCCAGGAGCAAATATTAGGTTAGAGGCGTTGATGAGGGAACTGAGCCAGGAGCAAATATTGGGTTAGGGGCGATGATGAGGGAACTAAGCAAGGAGCAAATATTGGGTTAGAGGCGATGATGAGGGAACTAAGCAAGGATCAAATATTGTGTTAGAGGCGATGATGCGGGAACTGAACCAGGAGCAAATATTGGGTTAGGGACGATGATGAGGGAACCGAGCCAGGAACAAATATTGGCTTAGAGGCAATGATAAGGGAACTGAGCCAGGAGCATATATTGGGTGAAGGCGATGATAAGGGAACTGTATCAGGCGCAAATATTTGCTGAGGGATCCTGTTAGGACACGAAGAAGGAGCAAATACTAAGTTGGTTTGGAGACCCCGCGAAGAAATTGAGCCTGGAGGAAACAAGGAGGTTTTACCGACACTGAATCGAGTCACGGTGAGCCACAGTAAATGAACTACACCCCGAAGTCTTGTTGAGGGTCTTCATTGATCATCGAGGTTGTAAAGAGATGATTTTCTTCATATATTTCTCAAGGCAGATCATATGTGTAACTGGTAGAGCTTCACTTCTCGGACTGGAGGTTGTTGTTCTGACATATGTAACCGATGGGCGAGAAATCTTGGACCGGGGCTTGAAATTTAAATGAAGCATCATTGAAGTGTAGTGAAATTTTTCGAGCAAGTATCGTGGGTAACAAATTGGTATAATATTACTAGTCGACCTCTATGAACCATTCCTATCATACACATATGTCATATAAATCTCCTGGCCTCAGTTTCATTACTATGTCATTATCACTCCTGGAATAATCAGGCCAGCAATGGATAATCAGATTATCTAGCGATTAGAGGCGTTGAGAGGAACAGTTAGTGGCTGCTGATTAGAGGTGCTAAGAGGAACAGTTGGTGGCTGCTGATTAGAGGCGTTGAGAGGAACAGTTGGTGGCTGCTGATTAGAGGTGCTAAGAGGAACAGTTGGTGGCTGCTGATTAGAGGCGTTGAGAGGAACAGTTGGTGGCTGCTCATTAGGTGGCTCAATAAAGCGATTCGAGAAATAAATTCAATTGGGCAAGACAGAGCATCTTTGTTCATTTTCAGAGTATTTGGACCAAGTCTCTTAGCGTAACTCGAACAAAGTAACGCGGGAATAGTCCTGGAATACGGCTGCTGCCCGCTACTGGCTCGTGATTAAACTGGGTATTCACAATTCCAGTTGAGATGTCCATGAAGATTCCCGTTAGATTCTGAATTCTCAACTGTCAATCTTTTATGAGGGCTTGGACTGTTTTACAACAATTAAACCAACAACTGGGCTGATAATACGCCTTGAGTGATCACGCAATCAGGGAAAATATATGCATCATTATTGGTGAAGATTTGATTTCTTTACGTCTGTTACGCAAAAACAGATCCTGATTGATGTCGAACTTTGTATCATATAAATAAATGAGTATCTCTATTGATGCTCAATTAATGTGCGTACAAATTCACATTCCACATTCATCAACTGGATTCATGTCTCCCAAAGTAATTTTCAAATTGAATATCGAAATCTATTTTTTTCCTTGTTTTAAATATTTTATGAGCGCAAACAATGTTTGTGTCATACAACTAAATGTGCAGGTGATGCAGCCAGTCAAACAATTGTGATTTTTTTGGCTGCTGAAGAATATAGCCAAATAATTCTTATTCGGAAAAATTCGTCCATTCAGGATGCAATCTGCAGTTATTTGGACGACAGAAAAAGAGTGTAACGATGAATTCATTCAACGGAAAAACAATAGAGGCATGGCAAGAGTTGAACAATAGAGGCATGGTAAGAGTTGGAAAATACAGGCATGGTAAGAGTTGGACAATAGAAGCATGGTAAGAGTTGGACAATAGAGGCATGGTAAGAGATGAACAATAGAGACATGATAAGAGTTGGACAATAGAGGCATGGTAAGAGTTGGACAATAGAAGCATGGTAAGACTTGGACAATAGAGGCATGGTAAGAGTTGGACAATAAAGGCATGATAAGAGTTGAACAATAGAGGCATGGTAAGAGTTGAACAATAGCGGCATGGTATGAGTTGGACAATTAAGGCATGGTAAGAGTTGAACAATAGAGGCATGGTAAGAGCTGGACAATAAAGGCATGGTAAGAGTTGAACAATAGAGGCATGGTAAGAGTTGGACAATAGAGACGTGGTAAGAGATGAACAATAGAGGCATGGTAAGAGTTGGACAATAAAAGCATGGTAAGAGTTGGACAATAGAGGCATGGTAAGAGTTGAACAATAGAGGCATGGTAAGAGTTGAACAATAGAAGCATGGTTAGAGTTGAGCAATTGAGGTATGGTAAGAGTTGGGCAATAGATGAGTGGTAAGAGATGAACAATAGACGCATGGTAAGAGTTGAACAGTAGAGGCATGGTAAGAGTTGAACAATAGAGGCATGGTAAGAGTTGAACAATAGAAGCATGGTAAGAGTTGAACAATAGAAGCATGGTAAGAGATGAACAATAGAGGCATGGTAAGAGTTACACAACAGAGGCATAGTATGAGGTGAACGATAGAGGCATGATAAGAGTTGAACAAAAGAGGTATGGTAAGAGTTGAATGGCACGTTTCTGTGTCACATGTTCCTATGGCATTGCTCAAAGTTTGAGTGTAGAGTGGTCGTTGTCGGTAAATACTCTGAAATTCTACAAAAACGTCACAGACCAGTTCAGACTAGTTCAGACTAGTTCGTCTTCCAATCCGAAACGCATCACTGGGCAGAGCTCAACAGGTTAATATATTTAACTATTGCGAACAAAATACTGTTACTTTCAAAAGATGATAACTTAAATACTTAAGTAAAATTAGTGGCAAATCGCCATAGTGCGCGGCCTTGCTACTAACTTAATAGGCGTAGTGTGGCGGCCTTGCTCACTAACTCAATAGCTGTAGGGTGGCGACCTTGCTCACTAACTTAATAAGCGTAGTGTGGTGGCCTTGCTCACTAACTTAATAGGCGTAGTGTCGCGGCCTTGCTAACTTAATAGGCGTAGTGTGGCGGCCTTGCTCACTTAATTAATAGGCGTAGTGTGGCGGCCTTGCTCACTAACTTAATAGGCGTAGTGTTGCGGCTTGCTCACTAACTTAATAGGCGTAGTGTGGCGGCCTTGCTCACTAACTTAGTAGGCGTAGTGTGACGAACTTGCTCACTAACTTAACAGGCGTAGTGTAGCGGCCTTGCTCACTAACTTAATAGGCGTAGTGTGGCGGCCTTGCTCACTAACTCAGTAGCTGTAGGGTGGCGACCTAGCTCACTAAATTAATAGGCGTGGTGTGGCGGCCTTACTCACTAACTTGATAGACGTAGTGTGGCGGCCTTGCTCACTAAATTAATAGGCGTAGCGTGGCGGCCTTGCTCACTAACTTGATAGCTGTAAGGTGGCGGCCTTCCTCACTAACTTAATAGCTGTAAGGTGGCAGCCTTGCTCACTAACTTAATAGCTGTAAGGTGGCGGCCTTGCTCACTAACTTAATAGCTGTAAGGTGGTGGCCTTGCTCACTAACTTACTAGCTGTAAGGTGGCGGCCTTGCTCACTAACTTAATAGCTGTAAGGTGGTGGCCTTGCTCACTAACTTACTAGCTGTAAGGTGGCAGCCTTGCTCACTAACTTAATAGCTGTAAGGTGGCGGCCTTGCTCACTAACTTAATAGCTGTATGGTGGTGGCCTTGCTCACTAACTTACTAGCTGTAAGGTTGCGGACTTGCGAACTGACCAAATACAATTTTAAGGATGTCAAATTTATTTCGGTGTAATAACATGTCGATAAAATTGCAGAAATATCAGAGTACACAGATAATACGTGCCAATTCTTCGTCAGCATGAGCTGTTCTGATGACAACATTTCCTGCTTAGATGAATTGAATATTAACTTATAGCTAAGGCTGAGGAGTAAGGAACATTGATTTCAAGAAGAATAAACAAAGTAAATATGGACACCGACATTTCATTTATCATGTTTATTTACTGTTTCGACTGACATTTAACAAAAAATTGAGAGTAGAAAATGTTCGTCACGAGGTTGTCTATTACATTACTCACACCCTGATTATGTCCTTTGTGAGGTTGTCTATTACATTACTCACACCCTGATTATGTTCGTCGTGAGGTTGTCTATTACATTACTCACACCCTGATTATGTCCGTCATGAGGTTGTCTATTACATTACTCACACCCTGATTATGTCCGTCGTGAGGTTGTCTATTAAATTACACACACCCTGATTATGTCCGTCGTGAGGTTGTCTATTACATTACTCACACCCTGATTGACACACGATGTACACCAATTTGAAACTAACTGTACAGTTAGCATGACATGTTACATATGCACACGAAAAAAAAATCAAATGAGTCATAATCAATAGGTATTATAAATGAACGGATTTCAACGTACAGATTCAGATACAGACACTAGGCCGCATCCCCAAGAAACGGGGGTTGCCGACGGCAAGGCCCACCTCGCTCCCTCATACGTTCACACTCACACAACTTAGCCCTTTTGTGCTTAAGAGTCCGGCCGGTAACCCCGCAACGTACACTCCAGGTCACGAGTGCCGTCCGAGGATCCGCTGTCAGCAGCAGGCCCGACAGTTTTCACTGGTTTACCCCCGCCGCGTCATAGTGGCTGGATCCCCCCCCCCCCAAACCACGACCATCCAGACAGCGGTATGCCAAGAGCGGGAAAGAACATCAGAGCAGCGTCATTGCACTCTCTCGCCTGTTCATTGCACTCTCTCGCCACCTCCACATTCGTGTCTCTCCTTTCTAACGCCTGCTTTACACCATCCATCCATCCAAACTTCGGTCTACCTCTAGGCCTGCGACCACTCGCCTCCGTATTCATCACCCTTTTCTCCAATCCCCCTTCATTCATCCTCTCTATGTGCCCGAACCATCTCAGAACACGTGAATCGACTCTGTCCTCCAACTTCTTTACCATCCCTGTTCTTATTCGAACCACGTCGTTGGTTATCCGGTCTCTCAGCGTTACTCCAGCCCTGCTCCTCAAACATTTCATCTCAAAAACATTCAACCTTCTTCTCTCCTCTGCTCTCACCCCCCGAGTTTCAGCTCCGTAGAGCACAGTTAGGACAACCACACCCTCATACAGCCTTCTCTTTGCTTCCACCCTCAACGTCCTACAACTCATTACACTCTTCAGTGCACCCAACACTTTACACTCCTCCATCAATCACGCCTTCACTTCAGTTTCCACTAGTTCAGTTATCTCCACATGGGAGTCCAGATATGTAAAACACTGAACTTCCTCCAAGAGCTCTCCATTTAGGGGGACACTAATTTTGCTCGCATCGAGCAGCTTCCTCCTCTCACACACCCTACCACACTCAGACACTAGCCTACATAGCTTCTCTTCTGAATCCGCAACCAGGGCCGTATCATCAGCAAATAGCAACTGGCTCAACTGCCAACTCCGCCCATTCGCTTCCAACAGTCCCAAGCCTCGACCCAGCACACTCGCGTCTACCTCCCTGACCATTCCATTCATATAGAGGTTGAACAGACAGAGAGACATCACGCAGCCTTGTCTCAGTCCCACTTTCACTGTGAACAATCACTCACCTCGCTTCCCACTCTGTCACATGCTCGGCTGCCAACATAGAAACTGTACACCGCTTTCAACAATTTCCGCGCACTCCATACAAACGCAATACCCTCCACAGCGCTTCCATGTCAATCCTGTCGTATGCCTTCTCCAGATCCATGAAGGCCCAGAACACATCCTTTCCTTTGGTAAGGTACTTCTCACAGAACTGCCTCACTGCAAAAATCTGATCAGCACACCCTCTACCACTCCTAAAGCCACACTGTTTCTCTCCAATTACGCAGTCCGTACAGTCACTAATCCTTTTGATCAGCACTCTCCCGTAAAACTTACCAACCACACAAAACAGCATTCATTTTTATCTCCTTTGCCCTTGTATAGCGGAATAATGCAGGCACTGCACCACTCAATCGATACCACGCCTGCCACAAAACACAAGTTCAGTAACCTCACCAACCCTTCGACAATCGTTACTCCACCCATCTCCAGGTACTCGGTCGCAACGTCATCCAAACCAGGGGCTTTCCCTGCCTTCATCACCTTCATCGCCTCCTGCAACTCTTTCCTGGTAATGTCCGCCACAAGTCTTTCTCCCAAAACTGGCATCCGAGCACCACCACCCACAGCAACAATGTCAGCCTCTCTGTCATCCTCGACATTCAACAATTCATCAAAAT
This sequence comes from Gammarus roeselii, assembly GCA_016164225.1. Taxonomy (NCBI): domain Eukaryota; kingdom Metazoa; phylum Arthropoda; class Malacostraca; order Amphipoda; family Gammaridae; genus Gammarus; species Gammarus roeselii. The sequence goes on from SDVV010031070.1 coordinate 8,645, forward strand.
ACTCGGCCCACCATTTCCGTACATCACCCCTTTCCCACAACGCTTGCCGTTTTCATCTTTCACCACTTCCTCCTTTCCGGTCTCTCCTTTTCTCACCCTCTTCACCTCCTTCCTGAACATCTTTTTGTTCTCCTCAAAATTCTGGCACAACCGTCTGCCCCACCCGGCATCAGCGTCCCTTTTAATTCTCCTCACCACCCACTCCCGTTTCTCCTCTCTTTGTAGCTTTCAAAAGCCACCACCGACTTCACCCGCAAACACTCCTCACATGCTCCACTTTTCCGTGCCACCGCCAGTTTGACCTCCTCATTACACCACGCACAACCTTCCCTTCTACACACCTTCTTCGCACATGAACAAGATAATTACAAGTTTAAACAGGTATAATTTGCAGGTGGCGTGGCGGCATACTAATCAACTTAATAGCCGCAGTGCGGCGGGCATGCTAGCTAACTTAATGGGCATAGTGTGGCGGGCATGTTAGCTAACTTGATGGGCGTAGTGTGGCGGGCATGCTAGCTACCTTGATGGGCGTAGTGTGGCGGGCATGCTAGCTACCTTGATGGGCGTAGTGTGGCGGGCATACTAGCTAACTTAATGGGCGTAGTGTAGCTGGCACGTTAGCTAACTCAACAGCCGCAGTATGGCGGGCATGCTAACTAACTTAATAAGCGTAGTGTGGCGGGCATGTTAGCTAACTCAATAGCCGCTGTGTGGCGGGCATGCTAACTAACTTAATAAGCGTAGTGTGACGGGTATGCTAGCTAACTTAATAGCCGCAGTGTAACGGACATGCTAGCTAACTTTATGAGCGTAGTGTGGCGGGAATGTTAGCTAACTCAATAGCCGCAGTGTGGCGGGCATGCTAGCTAACTTAATGGGCGTAGTGTGGTGGGCATGTTAGCTAACTCAATAGCCGCAGTGTGACGGGTATGCTAGCTAACTTAATGGGCGTAGTGTGGCGGGCATGCTAGCTAACTTAATGGGCGTAGTGTGACGGACATGTTAGCTAACTTAATAGCCGCAGTGTGGCGGGCATGCTAGCTAACTTAATGGGCGTAGTGTGACGGACATGTTACTAACTCAATAGCCGCAGTGTGGCGGGCATGCTAGCTAACTTAATGGGCGTAGTGTGGCGGGCATGTTAGCTAACTTAATAGCCGCTGTGTGGCAGGCATGCTAACTAACTTAATAAGCGTAGTGTGACGGGTATGCTAGCTAACTTAATAGCCGCAGTGTAACGGAGATGCTAGCTAACTTTATGAGCGTAGTGTGGCGGGAATGTTAGCTAACTCAATAGCCGCAGTGTGGCGGGCATGCTAGCTACCTTGATGGGCGTAGTGTGGCGGGCATACTAGCTAACTTAATGGGCGTAGTGTGGCTGGCACGTTAGCTAACTCAACAGCCGCAGTATGGCGGGCATGCTAACTAACTTAATAAGCGTAGTGTGACGGGCATGTTAGCTAAGTCAATAGCCGCTGTGTGGCGGGCATACTAACTAACTTAATAAGCGTAGTGTGACGGGTATGCTAGCTAACTTAATAGCCGAGGTGTAACGGACATGCTAGCTAACTTTATGAGCGTAGTGTGGCGGGAATGTTAGCTAACTCAATAGCCGCAGTGTGGCGGGCATGCTAGCTAACTTAATAAGCGTAGTGTGACGGGTATGCTAGCTAACTTAATAGCCGCAGTGTAACGGACATGCTAGCTAACTTTATGAGCGTAGTGTGGCGGGAATGTTAGCTAACTCAATAGCCGCAGTGTGGCGGGCATGCTAGCTAACTTAATGGGCGTAGTGTGGCGGGCATGTTAGCTAACTCAATAGCCGCAGTGTGACGGGTATGCTAGCTAACTTAATGGGCGTAGTGTGGCGGGCATGCTAGCTAACTTAATGGGCGTAGTGTGACGGACATGTTAGCTAACTTAATAGCCGCAGTGTGGCGGGCATGCTAGCTAACTTAATGGGCGTAGTGTGACGGACATGTTACTAACTCAATAGCCGCAGTGTGGCGGGCATGCTAGCTAACTTAATGGGCGTAGTGTGGCGGGCATGTTAGCTAACTTAATAGCCGCTGTGTGGCAGGCATGCTAACTAACTTAATAAGCGTAGTGTGACGGGTATGCTAGCTAACTTAATAGCCGCAGTGTAACGGAGATGCTAGCTAACTTTATGAGCGTAGTGTGGCGGGAATGTTAGCTAACTCAATAGCCGCAGTGTGGCGGGCATGCTAGCTACCTTGATGGGCGTAGTGTGGCGGGCATACTAGCTAACTTAATGGGCGTAGTGTGGCTGGCACGTTAGCTAACTCAACAGCCGCAGTATGGCGGGCATGCTAACTAACTTAATAAGCGTAGTGTGACGGGCATGTTAGCTAACTCAATAGCCGCTGTGGGGCGGGCATGCTAACTAACTTAATAAGCATAGTGTGACGGGTATGCTAGCTAACTTAATAGCCGCAGTGTAACGAACATGCTAGCTAACTTTATGAGCGTAGTGTGGCGGGAATGTTAGCTAACTCAATAGCCGCAGTGTGACGGGCATGCTAGGTAACTTAATGGGCGTAGTGTGGCGGGCATGTTAGCTAACTTAATAGCCGCAGTGTGGCGGGCATGCTAGCTAACTTAATGGGCGTAGTGTGGCGGGACTACCTAGAAAATTGATTTTAAAATAATAATGAAAGAAGAGAGCATATTTTTCTACAAATAACATATAGTTTTGGCAAATTTTATCTAATTGATATTTTGCTATTTAATCTACACTGTTTAACAGGGATTAGAATGAAGAAGTTATAATTTACGTGCATAATCAATTTACATGTTATATCTAGCCACGATCCCATCCGTTGTGTTTAATTTACGAATCTTACTTGGCGTTTCGAGTTTTTTTCTATATTTACATACGTATTTCTATGTATCATTCATTCAGTCTAGCTATCTATATTCATATATATA
>SDVV010031071.1:0-11596 GCA_016164225.1 Gammarus roeselii
TATATATGATACCTTAGGAAACCAAGCGCAATTTCAATTGCAAAGTATTTATCGCATTTCCAATGCAAGGCATGAGGCGTTGTATTGCAATTCAATGCAAGTCATGTTGCACACGTGTAATTGCATTGCTAGGCATTTGAGTTCAATTTAGGATATTGCAAACAAAGATTTATAAGCTGTAGCCTAATGATAATAAAATTTTAACACATATATTAGGGAACTACATAGCTTTATCATATATACGAGAACATAACTATTCACTCCGAAAATCAAGGCGAGCAACTGTACGCATATAATTAATGACCCTGACATCCCTGTCTGGTCATATCTTGATCGGGGGGCATCAGAGGCACTCGGCGGCTTCTTTATCGATGATGAGCATTATTTCTTACCCATCCCTGTAACCAATACTTTGTTTATAGACTTCAGCGAGCTTTTTCTCGGAGCTAATTTTTTTAATCAGAGTTGCATGTTTATGACATCGAATATTTTCAGGGTTTTTCTTACTCGCACCGACATTACCATTCACCCTATTCCCGCAGATATCTGAAATATACATAATTTTCCTAGCACTCAAACGTTTCAGACGTGATTCTCTCTCTTCATGTGTCATTTCCAACAATTTAAAAACAAAGTCAGATATACATTTGATTTTATTGTACAATTTTACACTTCTTATACTTGATACCGTTTTATTATCCTATTTGATAATTCGGTTCTCTTCAACTTTATCAGTTTTTTCTTCCCATGACATCTCCTCGGTATCACTGTCACTGGTTTCCATTTCACTCGAAGTATCCCATGGTTTTCTCATATTTTAATTATTTTCCATTTCGTCTAAGGTTTGGGTGTACTCCTCCAAATTGACCCGATCTTTATTCGTTTTGCGTTTGGATGTAGGAGTTCAAGCACTTTCTTTACTGCTCGCACCCTGTTGAGCACTGTCTATCTCATTATTTTGGAAACTCAGGTCCGGCTTATTATGTTCTATCAATACGCCCTTTACATCCTTAGAGCTTATATTTTCTCGTCCATTTCTAAGATTATTTTATTCAAGATGATGGTGACGAACGTGGAGCATGAGGTCCGGTTTATTATGTTCTATCAATACGCCTTTTACATCCTTAGAGCTTATATTTTCTCGTTCATTTCTAAGATTATTTTATTCAAGATGATGGTGACGAACGTGGAGCATGAGGTCCGGTCTATTATGTTCTATCAATACGCCCTTTACATCCTTAGAGCTTATATTTTCTCGTTCATTTCTAAGATTATTTTATTCAAGATGATGGTGACGAACGTGGAGCTGTGTCTCCGCACTGCAAATTACACATGCCCCGTGTTATCCTTTGCATTATAATATTTCCACATCAAACTTGGCGACATCCTTCTAGAACGAAAGCAAACTGTTAACTAAATTGAGAACAAATCTTATTCCAATTTATACGTATAAGCAGGGTCAGTGCCGGCACTGGTACCGACAACATGTAGATATACACACACATTTATATGTATACACAAAGTCGGTGCCGGCACCATGTAGATATACACACACATTCATATGTATAGTAGTAGTAGGTGTTGCTTCACTTTCCACCGGAGTCCCAACGCGAAGTTAATGTAGACTCCCCCGCAGGGCAATTGAAGAGTGGCAAAGTAGGTGCAGCGTAGATTACGTGCAGGTTCAACGCAGATTTTGAGTAGTTCCATCATAGATATAGAATAAGTTCAACACAGACACAGAGTAGATCTAACATAGATACAAAGTAGGTATAACGTAGATACAACGTAGGTTTAACGCATAGTTACCGAGTAGGTTCAACGTAGGCGCAGAGTAGGTTCAACGCAGATACCAAGTAGGTCTCTGCGCTAACATTTTTTTTTCACTCAAGCATTTTGGTATTGGAGTGGGGTGGCAGAGGTGTCTCGGGTCCCAAAAGAGCCCGACGAATCCCTTAAAGTCCCCCAAGTCCCCCGGGTCTCCCGGGTCCCCCGAGCTCTTCGTGTGCCCTAGTCTCAGCTCATCTCGACTTGTCTCGAATCACCTCGGACAGTCTCGGCTCGTCGCGCGACCAACTCGACTCGCCTAAACATGTTTCGACTGATCTCGACGCACCTCGACTTGCCTCGACGCGACCCTCGCCCTCTGCGCCAGTAAGCCGTGGACTGCAATGGTCAACTGTTCTACTCAAGCAGTTTACATATATACATTTTTCTGTCTAACACAGATACAGAGTAGTTTCAACTTAGAAACAGAGTAGGTTTAACGCATAGTTACCGAGTAGGTTCAACGTAGACACAGAGTAGGTTCAACGCAGATACCGAGTAGGTCTCTGCGCTAACATTTTTTTCCCTCAAGCATTTTGGAGTTGGAGTGGGGTGGCAAACATGTCTCGGGTCCCAAAAGAGCCCGACGAATCCCGATAGGCCCCCCAAGTCCCCCGGGTTCCCCGAGCTCCCCGGGTCCCCTCGTCTCAGCTTATCTCGGCTTGTCTCGAATCACCTCGGACAGTCTCGGCTCGTCGCGTGACCAACTCGACTCGCCTCAACATGTTCGACTGATCTCGACCCACCTCAACCAGCCTTGACGCGACCCTTGCCCTCTGCGCCAGTAATCCGTGGACTGCAATGGTCAACTGTTCTACTCAAGCATATCACATATATACATTTTTCTGTGTATGGGTTTTACAGCGTGGGGAGGGGGAGCCAGGGGTGCCAGGGGTGCCAGGGTTCAGAGAGGCCTAAAACGGGTCTCAAAGATTCTCATGGGAGTCCCTAAGGGTTCTAAGATAGTCCAAAGGGGTCCCGGAAGGGTCCAAGGGGATCCCCCCAAATCCTCCTGGTCTTCCGAGTCCCCCGGGTTCCCGAAACTCCCGGGTACCTCAAGTACTCCGGGCCCAGCGAGCACCCCCCCACCCCCGGGTCACCTAGTCACAGCCAGCCTCGGTTCGTCAAGACTTATCGCCCCACCAGCCGACTCGTCTCCACTCGCCTCAGCCTGCCTCGACTCGCCTCGTCCCCTCCACGTACAGTGTCGTTCAAGACTTTTGCTCCCTAAGATCAACGTAAACATTATTTCATCATTTAGCCATCGAGCCCCTAGCTGTGCAAGGGCATTTATTAGGCGCCCAGGGAGAGCGCAAATTCTCCCACCGTAGGCTGGACTAGACTAACCAACACACCGCATAGTCCACTTAGGGCCTCTGCGGGCGTCTAACGATACATAATTCTTTAATCAATACAAAATAGATCATCATAAAAAAGGGGCACAGATAAATGATAGAGCCCACGAAATAAGAAATACTAAAATACTAAAATAATGTGTTAATGATCTATAAAATGAATAATCATCCATCCACTCCAATTTTATATGTATATACAGGGTCGGTGCCGGCACCGGTGCCGTCACCGGTGCCGGCACCATGTAGATATACACACGCATTTATATGTATATACAGGGTCGGTTAACTTCAGTAGCATTTTACCTCTGATCTGTGATTTTTCCATCTGAACAAAGTCCATTGCTTTTGTTACAAGATATTTAATATGGAGCAGCTTTACGTTATGTTACATTAAAAGATCTAATCATCCTATCCTAACCAATTCTAACCAAACCTAACCTAACTTTGATATTCAGTCAGTGATATTCAGTCAGTGTTTTAGGTTTTTTGCATAACAATTATCTCCACTTGGCTCTACATTTTGATCCATCCTTTGCAGTTTTGATACACACTTCCAATTTTGATCTGGCAAAATTCAACCATATTCATATATAAGTTGCATTATTTGTTTGATTGTTATAGCTATTTTCATAAGATTCTTGTTTTTTTTAAATATTTTTGACACAATTCTACATCACTTTTACATGTTATTCACACACATCAACCTAACCTAACCTTATGCATGGCATTCAGTCATTGATATATACATATGAAGCCCTCCACACGACTCTAAATATCACTTCAACATATATGTTACTTAGTTCGTTGTCACTCTCGACTTTGATGGATTGAATGTTATACGTAATTCATAGTCGTCACCAGCTTCATACAATCGGATACATGGTCTCACACTGTTTTCTTATTTTACTTCAATATCTCCTGTCACCACTTTCGTTAATGATATATACCTTATATTTACATTTTCCTTTCTACATCTTAAATATTCAGAAGGACGACGTTTCAGATGCCGCAACAAATTACCACCATACAATCTTCTTATATTCTCAAGTTATCGACAAATTTCAATCTAGGACAATAAAAGATCCCGATGATTTGCTTTAACAGAGAAATAATATTTGTTATGATGTCCTCGTAGATACTCAACACTCACCTGAGTGTTGAGGAGGCTATTAATGTCTGACCACGACAGCGTTACGACGGGCCGGGCTGGAGGGCGGCTGGGATCGGTCGAGTGTCATTAGGGCGTCTGATCCAGCAATCAGAGTCGGGATTAGCATTGGTGGAGTGAGATTAAGAGTCTTTCGAGGACACTGGCTGATAAAAAGAGACCTCCAAAGAACACTGGCAGAGTAGTGAGAGCTTCAGAGGACACTGCCCGAGTAGTGAGAGCTCCTAAGTGCACTGGGTAAGTTGAGATGGCTACTGAGGATACTAGCTGAGACGAGGAAGCTTTTGCGGACACTGGGCGAATTGAGAGACTTTTTGATTTCACTGGCTCAATCGAGAGAGCTTCTGAGGACTCTGGTTAAGAAGAGTGAGGGTATGAGGACACTGACTAAGTCATTCGAGCTGTAGAAGATACTGGCTCCAGCATCCTCAAAAGAGGGCTTTTGAAGATACAGGACTAATCGAGAGACTTGTACAATGAAATAGAAATTAGAAAATTGAAGATTAAATGGATGTTGATGAAAAAGAAGAGGATACGGCAAATAGAGGAGACAGAAAAGACATAAAGGGATAATTGCTGAATTATTGTTATGAAAGGGTTCTGATTTTTGCTATCATTGCCCCATAGCTGCTAGAGACGTTGAGGCCACTTCGGTCGTTGGTTGGTCGACTGAAGTAATTGATTGACGGCGTCAGTCTTGGAGGAAGTGTAGACTTCCTCCAAGGCGTCAGTACATCACGAGACTCCTTAGTGAGAGGAGTGTGCTGATGACGCTACTCGATCACACTCTTTTCGTCGAAATAACCCGAAATCCCGATGTTTAATTCCACTCAGCGAAAAAAGGTATCGTCCACGCACTTTGCGCAATTCCTCGCTGCTTAAAAGTATTAAAACCTCATGTTATGATTATAAGCTCGTCCTGGCAATGTTGAGAGCAATATATGTGATGGTCTTATTGAATTTGCCGACATTATTGATCACCAGTCGGGACCCATTGAAGAGTTCGTAATTTTTCACAGGGCCAGGCTCAAGTAGGACCGAATCCAATAGGCTGTAGGACTGAAGCCTTCTCAACTAAGTGACTCTAACGATGTTCAAACAGGTGGGTCGCAGGGGGTCAGTTTGTGCCTATATTTTGACCCGAATGAACATCATTATCCGCATAATGTCACCCGAATCAAACTAACGTCTCCTTAACCCTGACATGAGTGACCATCATTCTGCGAATCTCGCCACCTGAACCGGACCAACTTCTCTTTAACCCTGTATGTAGGTGTGGATGCCTATGATAATTAGTGATCAGAACGTATGAAGACACTGCACGAGTCTTTTTATGCAACAGTTACCTGGCGTAACAAATCCTTCACCAACAACAAACCCCGCATTTGCTTTGCACTTTCTGACTGTGTTTAAGTACCCTTACATCGTTGTAGGGGTTACAGCGTCTACAATACGACAGCAATATTGTAAAAATCTTACCAGGGCTCCCTCGTTTGCTACCATGGAATCGCCAACAAATGTTTCCGCCAGTAACTGCTTGTCCGAAAAACACATCGAATAGATTACCCAGAGCAAGGTCATGCCGTCCCTCCACTCTCCGTGTTGGTTTATTACCTCTGCTCCCCTCTGACTTTCCTCTGCTTTCCTCCATCTGCCCTCACTGTTTCGGGCAAGGTCTGAGGCCACGTCACGGTCGGACCAGTCGCGTGGGAGGCTCAATGAAGCGAAAGGCGGACGAACATGTATGGCAATACCTGGTCCCAGAAGGATCAAGTTATGATCCGCAACAGCGTTTCTGACATACCTGATAAATAGGAAAATATATTTGTGGGAATCATATTATATCAGTGAATTTATTGTTTGGGTTACATTAAGTAAATGGGGACTGCTTGGAATTAACTTTTTATAAATTGTCAGATCCAGTTAAGATATATTTATCATAAGCTATAGATATAATTTGTTCCGTAAAACATATTTTTCCTGTCTGAACTTTATTTCTGACTTCCTTTTAGGCGCTATCCAGCCTGCTATTTTTTGGAAGCCTGCATAGATAAAACTTTCTCAATTTTTTTTAAGTACACTCTGACTTTCATATAGTAAATTGACCGCAGTAGCAAAACACTGGTTTCAGTGACGCAGTTGGGTGTTCGAATCGTCGGCATAAGCCGCGCACCTGTAGGCAGAGCGAGCAAGCAGATTCCTCCCTTCCCGTTTGTGACGCCTACTTCAAGGTCACTTTTCATTCCCTTGGGAGTGGTGGTATACATCAATATGGCCGAAAATATCATATGAGATTTATGTCCCACGCTTACTTCCAAAGTTCTATTCGACGCTGTGCAGTCTTCTATGAAGTTTTATCTAAATGTTATCACCCAATGGATATTTGAACTCACTCCTCTGAATATTTTTAAAGCAGAACAATATCCAAAACTAAAACTAAAAACAACAAGCATCCACAAAGTCAGTCAATCTCTACGTTATCCGATCAGCTGAATGAACATAGATGAAGGAAAGTCGAAAATAAAAAGGGCAAGAGTTCATATGTAAAAATGACAGCGATTGATTCAAGGTTTAAAAATACGAATTCCATCACAAGCAAGTAAAAAATCATCAATCGAAACATGGCTGAAAAGTCTCTGCCCCAGAGTTATTTTTAAATTCTGCTCACCATATGGATTTTGCATTTGTGACCGCAGGGTGGCATCAATTCCAGTCGAGCTGGTGACGCCGATGAATTTACTTTCATCCATGCCCAACATGAATAAGAACATTTTTAATTGACAACTAGCGCGCCCACCAGCATGGCTTTGATGGTGGCAATTGACATTTTTTGAACGATAATTCATTAATTAATGAAATTATGATTCGCTTTAGAGCATGAAAGATAGTATATTTTTTGTCGCTCATTAGCGCTACAAGCTGCAAAACTCAGTGGTCAACCGGGCACCAGGGTTAGAGGGCCTTTTCACGGCTTACTCTATGAGTCAGCAAAATATCATCGGTGGTTCACGAAGCCCCGGTAATGCAGAAGCTAACTTGGTTTCCAGTTCCATCTCATCACGACTCATCTAGCCCGGTAGGCAGATTCATCGATAGCAGTAGACAGATTGGAAATTGTTTCGGCAATTTACGCGCTTAAAATGACCAATTCTTGCGGGGACGATAGTATGGCGTTACAGTACCTCAAGAACGGGTTAGAAATTACTCTGCTGTATCTTCAGCTGCTCATGAACACATCCATTGCTACAAATACCTTCCTCAAAATTGGAAACATGCGCTTGCCAAAACTATCCATAAAAAAGGGAGATAAGTGACTTCAAAAATTAAAGAAAAGTTTAGTTCAAGTCAACTCCTTGACTACCTAGAAGAGGGAAACCTGATTAATGACTGTAAATATGCAAACAGACGGAAGACCTCTACCGAAGACGCACTACTGAAAATCTCCGAACTCGTATACAAAGCTATAGACGAAAACAGTCGATCATTACTCGTGCTGCTGGACCTCTCTAAAGCATTTGACTGTGTAAATCACAACATTTTGCTGCAAAAACTGTTACAACTGAACATTCAAACATCCTGGTTTGCAAGCTATCTCAGGCATCGGTCCCAGTCTGTCGTATTAGATGGAAAGATTACCTCTTCTCCAAGACCGGTAAATTTCGTGGTTCCACAAGGATCGATTCTCGGACCGGTTCTTTTTCTTCTGTTTAACAATGACATAAACTATGGAAATCCTCTCGACAACGCCAGAATGACATTATACGCGGACGATGTTCAATTGCTGTTCGTTAGACCGGTAAGCAAATTAGAAAAGCTGAAGAAGGATACAGAAGTAGTGCTGACCCACATAAATGTTTGGTATTCCTCAAATGGGCTTGAAGTAAATACAAATAAAACACAGTGCATTATCCTGGGACCCAAAGCAAATACACGGAGAGGGAGAGTTCCAGAAAATTTTGCTGATGATTGTATGGGCGCAAAAATTCCTCTTGACCACAGAGTCAAGAGTCTGGGAGTGTGGCTTGATCCCAATTTGACCTTTGAACATCATGTTGATAAGCTCTGTTCCAAACTGAATGATACACTAAAGTTTCTCAGCAGAACGAAGAAACAACTCGATTTCAAGTCCAGACTTCTTGAAATTAATGCTCTGAACTTTTCACATTTAAGCTACTGCCCAACAATATGGGGTGAGTGCACGAAAACATTACTCTCAGCCATTCAACGTGGTATAAACTTCACCGCAAAAGTAACCCAGGATGGAAAGTTCAGAAAGAGCGATCACGGGACGCCAATTCTAAAAAAACTGAGTGGCTGAACATTCATGAACGACTAGAGCTTAGTGAAGTAATACGAGTCTTTAAAATTCAGAACAATTTTCCTGCCCAAACGAAGTTGTGTTGTCAACTCGAAAAGCGGTCCATCAACGATCAACACGGAATAGAAATAATATTGACACAGAGTTCAAAAGAACACAGCTCGGAGCCAAAGCTTTCACTATTTCAGGTACAAAATGTTCCAACGATCTACCAGCTGACATTCAGAATCGCGCAACCGTATCTTCTTTCAAGCAAAAATGTACCACTCTATTGCTTGCCCGTAGGCAGGAGCAGGCAGAGGGAAACAATTGACAATAACACGAAACTATCAACATGAAACTATATTTTCCAGCTCGCGCACAGCATCAACACTATCACCTTGTCAACAAAACACATATATAACCTCACATACTATGTTCCTCTGTCTTCTCGTTGTATTTGTCGTCGAACAAATAGTAACTGATAATTCAACCATGGCTGCACTGCTGCCGAGTCCTGCAATTGTGATACGTACGCTACCTGTCACTCACGGGTTCATTTTCTTGGTTACACGATGTGGGGAACGCTATAGTGTCCTGACCCACCATCATATGTATTTTAAATTTATGAACCAATCATCAAATGTACTTTAAATGTGTATCCAGCTATGTATCATAAATGTCTGTATATCTATTTGCAGACCTATGATGGTACAATAATACCATTCAGTCCGTATAGAATCTCTCTAACTCACATAGGCCCATCCACACACTAACATCCTTCGATACATGTATCTCTCATATGACATGAATTAGGACTGCCTACACGCTGTGATGGACTCTGTATCGTCACCTAATCCGACCTGATTTGATTTGATTTGACCCTCATTTCCACCAGAGCCTCAACGTGAGTCATTATAGGCTCCCCCGTAGGGCGCAGTCCGACCTGATGACCTGAGCCTATCACATCACGCACTCCAGACTGATTGTGCATATTTATTTATTTGATTGTTCTATCCGCATTCTGAGCTTATTTTGCATATGTATGTGTTGTTCTTGTATGTATTGTTTTTTTTACGTAATCTATCTACATTTTTTTGGGCATAATTCTGTACTCTGTTTTTGTGCCACAAAAATACACATAATTTTTTTTTAGTTTGCTTGTTACTCCAGTGGTTTTCTAACTCACATAGACCCACACACCGTCGCATTCTTAGTTTTCAGTTAATTAGGCTTTGAGTCTGAATTAAGAATCCTTACTAATTACTACGTTAAAAATACCTTATGTCATCAGGAAATACCTGCTATATTGTTCATTCGCGAGTACCTATTATGTCTATCTTTAGAGGATACCCTCTCTACCGAGCCTTCTTTCTATGGTACCGGCCAAAAGCTACTATCTTCTCAGTTCTTAGTCACGCAGTTCACCAGCTTTAATAGGCATTACCTCTAAAACTCCAGCTGAAGCCTCATTGTTTACTTATTTCTCACCAATTTAACCCATCCCCCTTCAACCCACTCCCTGGGCAAAGGAGCCCCATCAACGGGTTTGTCTTGTTCTCTCTTCCAGGGGTGATTAGGTGGCTGCTGAGTGGTCTCAATGATCGGTTCTTCAGTGGCTCTTAACCTTGTTTGGAAGACGACACGGGGCAAACAACAACGCGTCCTGGAACAAACACAAGAAAGACGACAGCCAGTGGTTGAAATAGACCCAATCTTTATACTGAGCGGTTATCATGTGGCAACTTTTAGAAATAAGCGTCTAGTCTGTGTACCTGAAATGGAGGACAACTCAAATATTTATGACCATTTATTTTTATTTTATTTCCCTTTATTTTCTTCATTGTTAGAAAATGACATAATTACTATGAAGTTTACATGGAGCATAATTTATTGAGTTTTTGACTACACATTTCTCTTCAATTTATTTTAAAACATGTTCAGTGACCTTCCGTTGATGCCGGTCATTCTACCTAGTAGCCGCACCGTAGCAAACTGTGAGGATATTTCGGTGCCGGTGAATCGATGGTGGTGTTTTAATTAGCTGTGGTGTTAGAGGGCGTTCCGCTAGTACCAACACGGGAGGGTGAAGGAACATCTAGTGAAGCTTCATTAAAAAGATGTACTGAATACCAATGTGAGCAGAAAGGTGTTAATTACAGCGGTGGGCCTTTCCATGACAGCACTGAGTTTGCATTAACAAAAAAAAAACATTAAATGACACACCTGTTATTTCTTCTGCATTATTGTTCTACAAGCAACAATAATTGTTCTTCACTAGAGTGAGCTGTTATACGCTGATATCAGCTGTTATTTTTCGGTGACAGCTCTTGTAATTTGTAGTTTTGTAAGTTTGATATCTTTTGCTTCCATAGCGGGTTGCCGCGTAGCATCCACCTGATAGCCTTTTTTTACCCGCGATATCCATGGGCTGGCCTTTTACCAGTTAAGAGACCGGCCAGAATGTCTCACTCGGGGTCAGGTAGGCGCGAACCTACAACCTCCAGCTCCCAATGGATGACTGTTGTGAGGAGAGCCCGTCACGCTACCCAGTCGGCCACCGAGCTGGGGTGGGCTCTTACTGACTTACATGTCTTATGTGAGTGTTGATGTCAGTTCTAAGCTACTCCTGACTGATGAGAACAGTCACTAGCTGATGGGAACTGTTACTGACTGATAGGAATTGTAACTGACTGAGTAGAGCCGTCACTGAGTTAGTCAGATCTTACTTGACTTCGTATCTGACGTGAATGCTGTGGGCAGTTCCAAGCTGTTCCTAATTGATGGGAATTGTGACCGACTGATGGAGAGTGTCACTGACTGATGGGAAGTGTCATTGACTGGTGGGAACAGTTCATAACTGATTGAATCTGATGAGAACTGTCACTGGCTGATATGAATATAAGAATGGTTTTTATCTCTCGTGTGAGTTGTTACGGGCAGGTTATA
>SDVV010031072.1:0-11595 GCA_016164225.1 Gammarus roeselii
TATACTTCAAGTTTGTTTCATGTCAATGGTCAAAAATATAGATTTTTAGTGACTATTCGCCTAAATGTAAATTACGTGAAGTCATTTGATAATATTTATCCTTGTAAAGTAACAAATTATATGTAATTTTCCGTAATTCTGAACCGGTGCAGAACACTTATTTGATTGAGAATATGGATATGACGGGCTGTAAATGATACCATGGGCTAGTGAGCAGCGTCCCATTAATTGGTGATAACAGTCTGTTCTGTCGATGGAAAATGCATCCACTGATTATTGCAGATGATTGGGTTTCATCCGCATTTCCCGTTGAATACAGTGTGATAACGGAATAACCACCCGAAAACTGACAAAAAGTTTCCACCCTCTTGGTGACTAACGGCTGGAACAGATTATAATCACACGATAAACACACGTTAATCGCAGGATAATTAACCAACAGCTCGGTGGCTAACCGCTAAGGTAGATCATAATCACACCCCTTGTAACTACAAAAAATGGGTCACATTGCATGACCACCTAAACCCCATGTTGAAGCAATGAAAAATTTGTAAAATGAAACGATGTGGGTTCCTACAATGTTGCCACAAGGTTGCAATTTACCACCCCAGGTTACAAATCAATGTTGGAGCACATATGAACTACATGTCATCTGTACATACATGTGGTATGCATGTGGGAAGAAGGTGGCTGCTGCAGCGGCGGTTGTTGCTGCTGCGACTGCTGCTGCTGCTGCTGCTGCGGCTGCTGCAGCGGTTGCTGCTGAGGCGGCGGCTGCCACTGCTGCTGCGGCGGCGGCGACTGCGGCTGCTACGACTGCTGATGTGGCGGCGGCTGCTGCGGCTTTGACTGCTGCTGCTGCGGCGGTGGGGGCTGCTGCTGCGGTGGCTGCTTCTGGGACAGCTGCTGCTGCGGCGGCTGCTGCTGTGGTGGCTGCTGCTGCAGCAGCGGCTGCTGCTGCCACTGCTGATGCGGTGGCGGCGACTGCTGCTGCAGCTACGGCTGCTGCTGCTGCGGTGGCGGCGACTGCGGCTGCTACGGCTGCTGCTGTGGCGTCGGCTGCTGCGACTGCTGCTGCTGCGGCGGTGGCTGCTGCTGCGGTGGCTGCTTCTGCGACTGCTGCTGCGGCGGCTGCTGCTGTGGTGGCTGCTGCTGCGGCAGCGGATGCTGCCACTGCTGCTGCGGTGGCGGCGACTGCTGCTGCTACGGCTGCTGCTGTGGCGGCGGCTGCTGCGGCTGCGACTGCTGCTGCTGCGCGTGCTGCTGCTGCGACAGCGGCAGGTGGTGCTGCTGCGGCTACGACTGTTACTGCATTTGCTACAGCGGCTGCTGCTGCGGCTGCTACTACGGCTGTTGCTGCTACTGCGGCTTCTTCTTCTACGGCTGCTGCTGCGGTTGCTGCGTTGGACCCTCTTAAGGAGTGCCGATGAAGATAGCAAGCTCCGGAACACAGTGGAAACTGGAGAAAAATTCAAAAATTTATAATACAATATAATCAATTGGTAATATTTAATCTATAAAGAATGTTGGACCATTTTTTACTGGATGGCAACCAGTCCCCCCAGCATCATATAGCTAGCTAGCAAGTGAGTGAATTGCCACTATATGATGCTGGTATTATAGAGGGTATCACAGGAACCAACCTGCTTATTGTTACTGGCTCTAAACAGTAAAAATAATAAGATTGTTTCCCAGGCCTATGTGGTAATCAATTTCCCAGTTGAATGCTCATGAATGCTCATAAAGTTCAAATGTTCTATAGCCAACCATACACTTGAATACATTGAAATCCAAACATTCATATCCAGCAAGTCGTAGAATAAATGAAATCGCAATTCTCTGTAAGAAAAATGGAAGCTACGGATTGAGATAAGGATTCTTGAGAACAACATGGCTCTCGGTTACCTGATTGTCTTTATTCAAATTTATTAACAGAAATATCTTAAATTCAGATAAGGATTAAAAGAACATATGATAAAGACTATCATATTGAATTATTTTCAGATATGTATCCTGCAGTTAATTTAGGGTATAACCCAAGCTAAGGGTTCATAATAATAGTAGGTAAATCACCAAGAAGGCCTACAGAAGGAATTAGATAGTTATAGTTAGTTGAAAGGCTATATATTTTCTTGAAGTTATCAGCATCTTAAGGATTGGGGTATATTATATTGCAACTTCGTTTCATGTCATGATGCATATATGCATTTCCAATGCTGTGTCCTCTGAATGTTTCTTGAGGTAATGACAAACATACATTTATAAGATAATTTTTATTGATAATTACAGGTGCATAATAATTTACATGCAGTATTGAAGGTTAAGACTCCACATATATTTTTCTTGCATGAATGTTGATTTGCAGACACATTCATAATGAAGGTTTCAACCATGGTATCATTTCTACGTCGTTCGCTGTTATAGAACCGCTCGATTATAATTTTAACTGGTGTGTTTTGACATAGATAATACGCAGAGTATATGCAGTGAGCTCCACATACCAATGATAGATCACTTTGGATTGGTTTCTGTAGTACAAGTTGTATTTTTGAATGGATATTATAATACGAAGCTATATTTTCTCCATATATTTTTGGATGCAACCCAAACGAATCATAAAAAGTAGTGGTTGTTCTCGTTTTTGGTTATTAGGATCCAATGACCCATTTTATTAGGATCGCTTTCGTTGTTAACAATAATGTAGCCTTTCATTTGATGCATGGGCATTCTGTTTTCCGCAAAACACCCTATGTAGGCTCGTTTTATAATTGGATCGCTCATGGATACGTGATCATGTGATTATTTTCCATGATTACTGTAGATAGTTGGGGAATACCCTTCTTGTCGAATTTATTTGGATATCACCGAGTGTATAACCTACCAGGTACAAGATCTTATTCGTAGTGGGTGGATTTTCACAGTTCACTGTAATACGTATGTTAGCTCGTTTTTCAAGGTTAATGACATCTTCTGAGTCGGTGGGTCTTGTATCTGTAACAAATATAGTTTTTCTTGCAGGGAAATTTCATCATGTGATGAGATGAGCGCTGTTTCGCCTCCCTAGAGCCGAAAGGGTTTGATGGTATGCTTGGGCGCACTCTCTAATGTTGGTAACGCAGTTTTCGTTTATATCAACGCTAACGTTTGTGATATCATTATGCTGGAAGAAATTTGGATTGCGACCATATCCTCCGTTATGTGCAGCTTGGTCAATGAGAAACAGGGCTAATTTATGTGGAACAACCCCGTTGATGGGGGAATCAATGGAGATGGAGTTTTGACCGACGTGAAAAACGACTGTTTTGACAATGGGTCGACCAAACATGTATTCAATCATGTCATTGTTTTTTTGTGAGCGCTTTATTTAGAGCAAGCAAAGCTGTAGGGTATGGTACAACTTTTTACACCATAATTTGCATGAATCAACTAAATAGATGTATTTTTCATCGTCATGTGTTAGAAGAACACTACTAGGTTTTGCCAGCTTCAAACGTATATTTACGCTGACATTATCCAATAGATTACTATTGCTACCGGATACGTCAAAGTTTAGTGGTCCCATCATATGTATACCATGACGTACACTTTCTTGAACCATGGTCTCATTTTTGTTTTGATTAGTAAAATTCACCGCGACGATGGTATCTGGAATGTGTGTTTGCAATGATTTATACATCATATTCAACCCTTTATTATTTAGAGCGGAGCTCTTCGTAGATGTATAGGTATTGAGATTATTTAGTAGTCCTGTATAACTGTTTCCTTCACACTGAACACCATTTAGGAATAGGAAGAGACTTTGGAACATACGATGAAAGAATCCGTCAACGAGTGTTACATTTGAAGTGGCAGCCAATGCGCTCCCATCTGCATTTCTAACACCGATTTTCACTTGTGCAGTTAATGAGCTCAAGTCAACCATTTCATTATCCGATCCTGGAATATAAAATTCTATAAAGGAATCGGCAATTCTTCCATCATACAGTCTAATGTTTGTACTTGGATAATTTATTTCAAATTTCGATTCGATACTTGAATTCGATTAAATGTTTCATGTTGATGGAGGGAAACATATCAATCACTCCCATTTCATAGTTTTCCGTAGGGGCTTCTAGCTCTGTCATGTTGACAGATGATCCACCAAGCATGTTGTCGGTATAGAACCTTACCCGAAACTAACGTTATTGGTACATGAACACTGGTATTTATTAGTAATTAAATAACGGACGACACGACTCCAACTTTCTTCCGTGGTTCTTCTTCGATTTATGATTTTTCGTTACTTTTCCTAAGATCATACCTACAACCATGGCTTTCTTCGCAACATTCATGAGTGTTGCAACCCCATCATCATTTGTTTATTGTCGCACATCATTCTGCACCAAGCAATCGTGTGCCATGTTTCGAGCCATATCGACAGCTGCAAGCAGTAATGTTCTTCGTAGAAAAGGCAATGTGCGTCTCACAAGACTAGCTATTATTGGGAAGAAACCGTTACCCCCCTGGTACGATATCGGACTTGTGAATCTGTCAATATCATGTGAACTTCTACCGCGTATTTTGACACGTTTCGCGAATAAAACTTCGTAGCGTTATATTTATTAGGCTCTAGCTTCTTTTAAAACGCAATACGCATAGGCTTGATCCACCACAATTAAATGGGATGTTACCGCCAACACCATCTCGTATATCAATGGAAATGAAATCAATTTAACTACGCTGTATTTTTTTATATATGACATGGGCGCGTGTAAATAAATAACAGTTATTAATAGGAACAACTCCAAGAATATTGACTTGCTTGTCACCCATAAAACTGCGTGAAATTATATCGGAGTAAACGTTTACGTAGAGTACATTATCATTCATAAAGGTTTTTTTTTCGCTTTCGCCACTTTCACCGATATTATATTTACACATCGCTCACCTATTAAATCAGCCGATCTAGCTCCGACAAAGTACCAATTTGCCGTAGCTTCAGTATATTTGTGTTGCGACATGTTCTGTAGAATAAAAGCATCAAACTTTATGCGTCGTGTGGCCTTACAGTATTCAAACAATTTTCCTTCATCTCTAACAATTTGTTTTCTTAACAGACTTTTTCTGATATTGACTTCTAGCTCGGAGATGTATTCGTCCAATGTATTCATGAGATATCCTAGCTAGGGATAAACGAAGCTTTTTCATGCCCGATTTGTTAATTTTCAGCATTTAGTCTATGTACATTACAATGTTGTATTGTATATCATGCTTTTTTTATCTTGAACCAGTCAATTTAGAATACTTTTACAAGTCCTACGCTCCACTTTCTCTGTAGCTGTTTTCCTGGATAAATACTGTTTGTAAAACTTGATGACGTATTGTTTTGATACAATTGGCTACTGCCTAGTTATGAGACATAGACAAAAAAGTCCTCCGGTTCCTGCATCCTGCACTGAGTCCTACGTCATACTGACAACAAACCGCTTGTAGACATCAATATATACTCTTATTACTTGGACAATCAAACAACTTTTAATATTTTTCTTCATATATACATGTAAGGAATATTTAGAAAATAAATCCTGAAGACGTGGACGTGTTTTCATCGCGAATGTTATCGCCAAAGACGGTCTCGCCCGGTTTGCGTCTCTTCAGTGTTAAATCCAATTTTTCATCGACACCATCGTCAGCCGAGTCACTTCGTTTCTACTTTTTAGTGACGGTAGGTTTATTTTCAATGGATTTTTTGGGGATGTCCGAGTGGCCTTACGAAAGAGTTGTGCACGCGTCAATATAGTAGCGCTTGTTCGCAAACTTACTAAGGCAGTTTTTAATTGTGCGTACTGTTTGAAGCTGGCATGCTTGCGCGAATGTTGTGTATGGTCTCGAAATGTTTGTAAGTCTTCTGTTTATGTATGTCTCTGTATTGTTCATGTTTGATTTTGACTTGTGTCTGGTAATTGGCATCTGTAGCAGCCGATTTTGTGGCTTCAGACTCAAGCAACATGCTGTAACACTTGGGTTGCAAGCAGATGATTTCACTCGGGTAGTCATCAGCTGTTTCGCTTTTCAGCAGTAATAGTTGTATTTTCTTGGATTCATCGTACAAGAGATGATTTGTGGGGCAGTTAGAGAAGTTCGTGTATTCAGCCAGGGGAGCTTGCCGCATTTCCGCCTCAATGTCAGCCACGCCTTTGAACTGGATCAGCAACGAGTCAGTGCCCGAGTAGATGAGCGAGACGTTGTCACCGTAGCGTGGCTTCAGTGTGTCATAGAAGAAGCTACAGACTTTTGCTTATGCTTTTTCAAGCACGTAGAATCCTACTTGGTGTGGATGAACCATTCGGATATTTTTTTGGTTGAGGATCATGATGACGGTTCCGGACCGATGACGTAGCAGTTTTTCAGGAGGGGTTTGGCAGTGTGTTTTTGGAACTCGTTGGGGATGCACACGACCTCAGCCTCTAGACTTCTGTTGAGCGGGTTGAAGAGCAATTTTCCGTAAATTCTATTCAAGAGCAGTTTGTGAAGTTTTTTTTTCAAAAGAGTTCGTGGACTCCTGGCGTTTCTGGACATTTTTCATGATGGAAGTTTTGAAGACCGGCTCCTGCTTAATCCGAAAAAAATGATGAACCTTGGTAACTTCCAGTCCTTGCCTGAGGGGAATTTGAAGAAGTTCCATGGCCACGAGGTAGTCAGTTTGAAGTAGATGGCTAGCAACAAGCTTACGATCTGCTCGTTTTCGGTTTTTGAGAAGTTCTGAGTTAGTCAAAAGATTTTTTGTGATGGGCGAAACATCGTACAAGGTAACCTTTTTGTGATGTAGCAGTAGCGGCAGCTCGTCCGTTTTCCTTGAAACTACATCGCCAACTTGGGCATCGACGCAAATAATGTACGTATACTCGACAGAAAAGTCGGTGTTTACCAAGTCGAATGCTTGAATTTCTTCCTGAGTGAGCTCGAGGATTTCACCAATGATGAGGGGTTCGCTCAAGTAGCCACCAACAAGACTTCTGAAGTCCCACATTGCTGCTGAAAACACGGGTAATGTAGGTTCATAATTATTGCATTGAGGATTGTTTATCTTGGTTAAACCTTTCGTCAACGTTACGAACCCGCCTCGTGTATTTTTGATAATCCGGTTCAGGAGATCGTTATCTTCAACCAGGGCCAGTTTCATCTTTCCTTCGTAGAGGGCGGCTTGCATTGCAAAGCCAGGGACGCTCACAAAATGGACAGAGTCAAGGGTATAGTAGCGTGTCATGGTCTCCCTAAACTTTTGGAAGACTTCAGCCAGCAGCAGCGTGTCGATGGGCAGGTATATGATCATGTAGTCACGCAATGTCTTACTGTTTGCTGCAAGCCACATTTCGATCACTTCAGCATAATCAGAGTCCAATATTCCTTTGCCTCAAAGTTGACTGTCGGTTTGGTTCAGCACAAAATCCGATGTGATGGCTTTGTAGCAGAAATGTCCTTTTCGAGTGGCGAGGTCTAGAACCTTGTCACTGTAACCGAGACTTGTGAGATGGGATTTGAGGATCGGCATGTCATGACCATTATCTTTAAGGTTTGTGGCGAGACTGTCTAAACTTGAGTTGAAGAATGAGAACGAATCGACGAAATTGACACAATCTTTTCTCGTGTCATAGTTCAAGGAGACAGAGATGCTGAACATTTTGTATGATTGTTTTGGCAATCAAACGTTTTTTCGGTCCAATCCAATGCATTGTGAGCAATACATGGCATATAACGTAGCTTCTCAGTAATTCTAAAGTTACAATTCAAACATAATGCGTCCAAGTAGTTGCCTGTTATTACCTCTTTATTGGGTCTGAAGACCCCCTCCACGTAATGATTATGATGGCGTACTCGCTTACTACCGTTTTCTCCAAAAGCGCCTCCGCAGCATTCACATGTTTAGCTTTCGCATTTTTTTTTTACGTTTTGTTTGGTGAGGACGGTGATGAGGAACAATGGTAAGGTTGACATGTATTCATTATAATCCAGCAACATATCCTTAACCAGATGTGTCTCCATCTCCTCAAGGGGAACTGTAGTCGAATCAACTACTCTGTGCTATACAATTTTCCTGTCTTTATTCACAAGAGTATAACTGTACATGCACAACTTGTGTTTGTTGACTACGTTCTCCCTCTTGGGTGGGCTCTAGCACAGATTCACAGTCACAATAACATACAACAAGGGGTTTCATTGTTGCATGCATGGCTGAGAATTGGTACATTTCGCCTTCTTCAGGCATACTGATGTTTTGCAAGCCTGTAGTGGACGAGCACAATTTTACGTGTCCGGCTTTTTTGCTTTCGTGCATACCCTGCATGCAGAAGGGGCAGTGAAATTCTTCTCTGTATCTCGTATCTCCAAATGTTTTCATAAATGTAGTGAAACACGGTACGAGTGCGACATGATTAGCATCTAAGATTTGCACAAGGTGGATTGTGCGCTCCTCACTGGCCTCTAAACGGCCTCTGTATACACTGACCAGACCATAACCTTCCTTCCCTTTTGTGAGCTGATATAGTCTAATGTTGACATCACAATCTCTTTCTATAATTGGTAAATTTATTATGCCACTGGTGTGTTCAAGGGAAGATTTGGGAAGGTGAAATAATCTTTTTATGTACGGGAGGTATGTATCCTCTGTTTGTTGTCTTTTTCTTGAGAGATATGTATTTTCAGGTAAATGGAAATGGGCTATCATGCTTGTCAATCCGCAACTATTCTTTTTTGTCTTGATATTGACTATATGGTACCGGCCTGGACAAATTAAGGGCCAAGGAACATAATCCCCAATTCGTTTTGTTGCTTTACCCCCTGTCTTGTAGAATTTCAGCTCAACAGCGGTTACTGTAATAATGCTCCAGCCATTGCCTTGATGCTCCTGTATTTCTAATTTCTTGTGGGAATCTACCCCGAAATCTTCAATTAATTCAGATAGCAAAGTGTTTTTTGTCAGCTGGATCACTTCTGTGTTTGATACCCAGTCCTTGTTATCTATAGATGCATCCTCCAGGATCCTCCAGGATTTGATAAGCGCTGAATTTTAATTCAGTTTGGTTTTTGTAGAGAGATGATATTTTACATGGTACTTTATTGTACCACATATCAAGCAGGCGTCTCATTATACCTAATAAAACTAGGTGCATATAGTCCAATGGAAATTTTGTTATCATAGGCACTTCTGCAGCTAACAGAGGAAAAACTGTATTACCATCATGATGGTAATACAGTTGTGGTACATTTCTCACATGCTGAGTACCCTAAATGACCCTTTGATTAATTAATGAATGCTATAGCAGGAGCATCACAAATAAAGGTCATCAAAGACAGCTTTCTTGTTTGGCTATTCTTAGTAATGTCATGTCTAATTAGTGTGATATACTCATTCGTGAACTTTTTCAAGTACTCATCCAAGTTGGACGTTGATGGACCACAATATAATGAAACTATGAATGGAGATTTGTCATTGACGGGATCCACTGAGCATAGAATTGGCCATACACTAATTAGGCTACTTTGAAGGTACGGTAGGGAGGCCATCAATGTTGAATGAAAGTTTAAGCTCTGCAGGAAAGACGAATTGAGAAGAGGCAGCTTTATCAAGCAATATTTTCAGCCCAGCTCCTATTCCAAAGTAATAATATTCCCCATTTCCAAATTTCTATACTACAATAGATCGTCTTGTTCTTAATGGAGTGCGGGCATCTAATAGCAAATTGTCCTCCGTGTGGTAAACATGTATTACTTTGAGTAGATTAAATACCGCTGTGCGTGGGACATCATAACCAATGGCCCATTGTCTGAGACTTTCAACAATATCATTCTCTTCTGTTGTAGGTGCCTTTTCCTTCACCTCCTCTATGATTTCGTTACTTTTGCTGTAGGTGTCATCGCATTCACCTCATCAGGTTCACTGTTATCACTGCTACTAACTTCTTCCTCACTTTCACTATCACTGCTGGAATCTGTGTCCATTGCACAACAATTTTGAATTTGATCTTTGTCATTCTCACACTGCTTGGAATTATTTAACTCTTCATTGCTAGTAGCACTATTATGACTAGGGCTTAAAGATACAGGAACACCAGTACCAACATCAGAGGTATCATCAGCATTACTATTGATATCACTGTTGCAACCAGTTTTTTTTTTCGGTTCAGGATTATACCTGTATGAACACTTGACACTTCCTAACTTTCCTTCATAACTTTTAAGATTTTGTTTAGAATGTAGTAAGATTTCTCAAGACATTTCACTTTGGAATGACTGAGTGCAGTGATGTCTCTCAAGGCCTGCAAACATCATCATAGTTTGCAGTCATAGACGAGTTGATAGGTGGACAGAGAAATAAACACCACAATAATTAGGTAAATAAATATGTATATAAATATTTAGCTACCAAATTCAATATAGAAATGTCCAATTCAAAAATGTATTTTATGCCTATGAATTAAATCATTTCATTCAATTATTCGATTTGTTAATTATTAAAATAATGAAAAACAGAAACGATAAATAACAATCAAGAAAGACATAATAAAAAAATCGAATCATTTACCCATTGAACAATTATAAAATTTAAAAACTGAAAAATATGTAAAAAATCATAACAGTGCACAAATGATAACATAATCAAATACTGCATAAATTGAATAACAAAAAACATATATGATTGAATAATACAATCAAGGAATAATTCAAGAGCTCAATAAATAAATAATGATAAAGATCAGGTGCTGCAAAATTTGTGCATCGCCTAATGCACTCTTTGATGCATCAGATGCCGTCATGGCTCTATTAAAATACATTTTTACTACAAAAAAATGAATAGCAACCAGTCCCCCAAGCATTGTATGGGCGATTATATAGCTAGCATTATAGAGGGTATCGCAGGGATCAACCATCTAATTAATACTGGCTTTGAACAGTAAATAACTATAATTGTTTCATAAGCGGTAAGGAATCTACCAGTTGAATGCCCTTAGCAAGGATGAGTCTACTCAACTGGGTAATGTACACTAGACTTAATATAATTTTCGATAGAAAACCATATAGCTACTTGAAAAAGTAGAAATCCAGACCTTCACATCAAGAAAGTCATAAAATCCAAGAAATTGCAATTCTCTGTAGCTATGAATTTTGATATTAGCTGTGGTGTCATTAATTTGGGTCATTTACTTCCTGATGCCATTATATGTGTGAAGAATTGCATTGAATTAATTTTCATTGCAGCAAACATTCATGTATATTTATTAACAAAATAGGTGCATGGAATCACCCCCGATTGTTTTTTCACCTGGGGTAATTCCCTGCGTTGGTATATTTGTATATATCTACCAAAGTGTACATTTCGTGTACATTTCGCATTTACCAGGGAACTAAAAAACACACCTTCACTTGGCGATTTTTCATGAATTTTGTGCGCGTATTGAATTTCTACAAGTAGCTGATACTTACTTACGAAGACCTGCTATTTCAAGTCCCGTAGTCAAATAGTGACATTTCCGAGGTTTCGGGGCCCAAAAGGGGGGTGCGGGGAGTCACCCCGTGTTACCGACCGCAGGGAATCACCCCGGTCGAAGATGTATAAAT